>PVHP010031356.1:0-14526 GCA_004024765.1 Zapus hudsonius | reverse complement strand
ATTTATAGTCATCCTCAGCATCATAGTATGTTTGAGGCCAAAATGGGATACATGAGAATTTGTTGCAAAAAAATAAAGGAAGGAAGAAAGGAAGGAAGGAAGAAGGGAAGAAAGGAAAAAAGGAAGGAAGGAAAGAAAGGGAATAAGGACCTAAAAATCCTACAAAGTGATTATGATTAACATATTCAAGTAGATTTCAGGATGGTATAGAAAGCAAATAGTTAAGACTTTGTTCCATAGTAAACTAGAATGATGTGATGGTTAAGCATTGTCAACTTGACTGGATTTAGAATCACCCAGGAGACTCTTCTCTTGGCATGTCTATGAGAGCGTTTCAAGAGAGGTTTAACTAAGGAGGGAAGACCCACCCTGAATGTGGGTGACATCATCCCATGAGTTGCATTTCCTGAACTAAATAAAAGGAGTAAAAGGGAAGCCGCTTGGAACCCTCCCATTTTACAGGAACTCTGCCTTCTTTTCTTCTATTAAGCTTTGGATAAATTTTTACTCTGCTTGGCTTTCAAACTTCCTGCCTTTTAATTCTGTAATCAGTGGAGAAAACAAATCTGATCATAAGATGGTGACATCTTGGTGGGAACTCTCAGGATTTGCACCCTTTTCTGAAGACCACCAACTTAGACTCATCTAAAGGTCAGTACAAACCATGTTAAAGTGGGAAGGAAATGGGGTCTTTGACCATGATTATGGCATCTTCATGGGAACTCTCTAGGTTTGCCCGGAATACTCCTGACTTGCATTCATCTAAAGGTCAGTACAAATCATGCTAAACTGGGAAAGGAATGGGCAGTGTGACATGATTGTCCAGGCCCTCTTTCTTTTGCAGACTTGGAGAAACCCCCAGTCATGACTAGAATGGCTGAATTCCCAAGCTGTTTTTCATTTGGGTTGAGGTCCACTCCTTCCCAGGAAAGAGTGGCAGGCCTTTCTGTCCCTACCAGAAATGGACAATTTTCTTCAGTGACTTATGAACATGGATGGCTTTTGAGGACATGGATTTTCGTTTGGCTCAGCTATAGTATCTGCAGATTCCTTGCCCCTTTTACTCTTTGGAGAATCCTTGGGACTAGAAGACTCTGCTCTAAAGGAGTGCCACTCCTTCCTATTTCACCCAGGAAATTATGTCCCTTCCCTACTTTCCTCTAAGAGCAAATCCATGGATTACCATGAAACAATCGTTTTTATGCTGGATAGCCATATTTTGCAATTACAATTTGAACTCCATTGGAGACCCACTTCCTCCTGCATGAGAGAGGGCATCACACTGGTTTTCCTTATTCTAGACAACAAAAACATACCTGATAGGCCCGAAGAGAGTAAACCCATCCCTTGAGCACTTGACATTACTCACAGTGATCCAACTCTTTGCTAACTGCATCAGGACAGAGCTACTGTACTTTGAGGAATGGAGTCATTAAAGGTATTTTTAGCTACAGGTGAGACTCCTAGGAACCTAGTATGAGTCTAAAGAAATGTGTACTGCCTATGTGGAGAATTGAGCAACTGAAGAATTAAGTCATGGGATTATTCTGAAAATGGGTCCTGCACATATAGTCTTAGATGGACGAGACCATGGGGTATAAAGAAATATGTGGAGTAACAATGGTAAGAGAGCGGTTAGTCCATAGGCTCTGCCCTTATCATCACTAATGAGGGGGAGACAGGATACTCGGGAGCCAGAACACAATGGTAAGAGACACTAATCTATAGGTCTTGACTTTGTTTGTGACCATGAACAAAGAGAGGAAAAAGGGGTCTCCAGAGGACACTCTGGAGAAGAAAGCAAAAGAGATATGGGAGACTCTCCAATACCTCTTTTTAAAAATATCTTTATTATGATTAAGTTTATACATTGTATGAGCAAATCTTGTGATTGTGTCCCTGTTTCCTTCCTCTCTATCCCCTACCCACTGGCATACTTCCATGGTGCACATTCTGAATCTGTCCATAGGATAGCGGGTATGAACTGCACCAGAGGTAGTCAGTTTTTTTTTATTTCCTTCCCCCTTGTGTATTGTTGTTGAGGGGGGCAATGTCTCTGGAAATTCTCCGCCATGGCTCTTACATCCTACCTGCTCCCTGTTCTGCTCAGTTCCCTGAGTCATAGTGGGTGAGTTTTGAGTCTTCTTTGTTGTTGAGGTCTTAGTTATCTCTGGATCTTTGCCCTGGGTTGTGATGGGTATTGCTGCTGTCTGTCTCCATTGACCTTTAATGGGTTATCACACTTGCTATGGTGATTGGTCTCCTGTTTGTCTCATCACTTTCTCATCGGTTTCATTTGGGCCCTGTGTGAAGGCTAGGTGTGGTTTGTCTCCTGCTAGGATGTGAGCCATCATCCAATGTCTTGTTGGTGGAATTGAGTTGTCCCCCACTCTCTCAATTCCTTCTGAAAAATATAAACAGAATCTCCCTTGGAGAGTGAGATCAATATAGGTTAAATGAGACAACATTGCTATTTTGGCTAGCTCCTAATGGGTGTAGCCTCTCTGTTGCTCTCTGGTAGTGGGATTTTCCCCTAGGATCTTGGTCCCCATGGGATTATGCTGTGGATCCCAGTTCCAGTTAAGGGTTCCTTGTCACTAAGCAGATCGCTTAGTCAGTTAGTAAACCATTGATTACCCTCCTCGGTTTAGTGCTACTAATGCACATATGAGTATTTCTTGACTTGCTGGTCTTTTCCATATAGCTGTGTGTTCAGCATTCTTGTGATAACTGTTTATACTATATATTAGTGGTCTCTGCTTTCTCCAAATATCATTGACCAATTTCCCCTGGCGGCTCATGCAACACAATGCTATGCATGCTAACATCTGGGAGCTGGTTACCATTCTGGATCTAGCAGGATCTCTTGTTGTTTTATGACCCTTTGTGATTTCTTTAGCAATAGGGTCTTACCTTATGCCTGGGGCAGGTATTCAAGAGTTTTGATGGAAGTCTGTCACATTTTGGGGACCTTATGTGTTGGAAGGAACCAATAACTGGGACAGGGAGATGCAGGCCTGAGCAATTATTCTTGAGGTTAGGCTTCCTTCCATTCTGTTCAGGACCCTTGTACCGGGTGATGCCCTTAGCTTCCTCAGTAGCTTACTGTATAAAAGCTAGGGTTTTATGATGTCAATTCAATATTAGTTTGGTTTACTATATGAGTCCCCCCTCCCTCCCATTCCTCTCCACCCTTCCATTCCCCTCACCCTCTCATCACTCCCTCCCAAATTCATTCCATTCCCTTTTGCAAACTATCCATTCAGTGATAGATTTTCTCAGTGTTCTGGTTTAACGTGATTAGGAACCACATATGAGGGAAAATATGTGGTGTCTAAGAATTCGTCCATTTCTTCCAGATTCTCCAATTTTGTGGAATAGAGGTTTTGGAAGTATGTCCTGATGATTCTTCCAATTTCATTTGTGTCTGTTGTGATTTCTCTTTTTTCATATCTGATTTTGTTGATTTGGGCTTTCTCTTTTTTCCATTTGGTTAGATTGGCCAGGGGTTTGTCAATCTTATTTATTTTTTCAAATAATGAGCTCTTTGTTTCATCAATTTTTAATTGTTTTCTTCATTTTAATTCATTGAATCTTTGCTCTGATCTTAATTATTTCTTTTCATCTTGAGCTCCTAGGGTTGGATTATTCTAATTTTTTCCAAGGCCTTTAGCTGGTTAGGTTATTAATGTGAGATCTTTCTGTCTTTGTTATGAAGGCATTCAGTGCTATAAATTTTTCCCTTAGGACTGCCTTCATTGTGTCCTATAGGTTCTGGTATGATGTATTTTCATTATCGTTTAGTTCAAGAAATTTTTGAATTTCCAATTTGATTTCCTGAATGATCCATTCATTGTTTAATAACGTGTTGTTCAATCTCCAATAGTTGGTGTGATTTCTATTTGTTTTCTCATTGTTTATTTCCAGCTTCAATGCATTATGGTCCGATATAGTGCAAGGTGCTACCTAACACTTCTTGAATTTGTTGAGGCATATTTTATGTTGCAATATGTGATCTATTTTGGTGAAGCTTCTTTGAGCTGCTGAGAAGATTCTGTAGAGTTGTGGTGTAATGTTCTGTATATATCTTTTAGGTCCAGTTGATCTATGGTGTTACTGAGTTCTATTGGTTCCCTGTTGATCTTCTGTTTATCTGTCTAAAGATGATAGTGGCATATTAAAGTTTCCAATTATGATGGACTTGGAGTTTATTTTCATTTTATTTTCCATTATTTTTTCCTTTACAGTCTGTGGTACACCTGTTTTTTGATGCATACATATTTATGATGGTAATATTCTCTTGTTAGATTGGTCCTGTGATGAGTAAGATGTGTCCCTAGTTGTCCTTTTGAATTGATTTTGGTTTGCAGTCTTTGGTTTGCTACACTAATACCTATTTTGTTAGGTATTAGTGTAGCAACCCCTGCTTGTTTTTTTTTTTTTTTTGTTTCCATTAGCTTGGAAGATCATCTTCCATCCTTTCATCCTGAGAAGGTTTCTGTCTTTAGAGGTGAGGTGGGTTTCTTGGAAGCAGCAGGTGGAAGGATCTATTTTTCTGATCCATCCTGCTACCCTGTGTCTTTTTATGGGAGAGTTAAAACCATTAATTCCAAAGTTCTAATTGTGAGGCTTGAGTCAATCCCTGCCATAATGTAATGTTTATGGGATTTGATGCCTCTTTTGTTATTTTGTTTCCTATAGAATTGATTATTGTGTTCAACTTCTGGATGGCTCTTGGGGTTGGTTGCTTGGCTCTTCTGTGTGGAATATTTTGTGGAAAATTCTCTGTAGGTTTCGTTTAGTGTCCATATAATTTTAGAGATACCTTTTATCTTGAAATATTTTCCTTTCTCTTTCCATTTTAAGGGATACTTTCACAGGGAACAATAGTTTGGGTTGAAAGCCAAAGTGATTTAGGTTTTGAAGTATGGCACCCCAAGCTCTTCTCACTTTTATGGTTTCCATGGAGAAGTCTAGTGTAACTCTGATGGGAATGCCTTTATATGTGACTCGATGTTTTGCTCTTACTGATTTTAGAACCCTCTCTTTGCTTTCAATCTTTAGGGTTTTAACTACAATGTGTCTTGGGGAGTTTCTCCTTTGGTCTTTCCTGTTTGGTGTTCTGTGGGCTTGAGTCTGGGTGGAATTCTCTTTTTGTTAGATTGGGTAAATTTTCCTCAATAATTTTGTTGAGTATGTTCTCTATGCCTTTGGCCTGGGTTTCTTCCCCCTTTGGTATCACCATGATCTTGAGTTTTGCTCATTTAAGGGTGTCCCATAGTTCCCTCATATTTTGTTCAAAATATTTTTGTACTTATCCAAGTTTCTGTTATCCCGATCTCTTTTTTCTGTTGTCTTCCATGTCTGAGGTTCTATCTTCCAGGTTATTTCCTCTGATACTGAGGGATCCTAGAAATGTTTTAAATAATCTCCTTTTGATTTTGGTTTTCCAATAGAGCTTTTTGCATGGTCTCCATCTCTTTGTTGAGTTGCATTTTCATTTCAAAGGTTGCCTTACTTTATGCTTCCTTTTACTCATTCTTGTCTTTGAGTATGTCTTTGTTTAGTTCAGCCAGCTGATTCTTTAGCTCCTCTGATTACTGGTTTGCCTTTAGCTCATTTATGGTTTTACCAAAGTCTATCTGTTTTTCCTCCATTGTATTGAGCCTGGTGGGGAAGCTTGTGAGCTGATTCTGCACATTTCACTTATATTGTCAATTTTTCTTCCATTTCCATTAATAATCTGGATATAGAATCTGTGCAGACATGTACTTAACATGCCATCTCCTCCTGGGTTTGTATTTGTGCTCTTTCTTTGATATTTTCATTGTTGACTTCATAGTGGGGCTAGGGGAACTTGGTGTGGGGCTCTCCACCTGTCTGCTCTTCTTGTGTTGTGATATGCCCATACTCAGTTGAGAGATAGCTTTAATCTAGGCTCTCAGCAGAAGCCAGCACCTTTCACAAGATTACAGGAAGGACTGGTGAGGTTTTTTTTGACTCATGCTTGGTTCCTCTGATATCAGAAAGTCTGGGGGCGGTATTCAAACCTTCAACAGCAGTAGCAGGCTGGGGGCTGGACTTTGATTACAACCCATGGTCGGTGGGCAGGGTCATAGAGTCCACGGGCTAGTGGGGAGCCAAAGCAAGATTCCCTCACCTGGCCTTGCCTAGGGCCTGGGGTCCACACAAGGGCAGATGGGTGGTTGGCCTCTGGTACCTCTTTTGTTTTACAGATGGGTAGTCATGTGTTCTCAGCACAGAATCCCTTAGATTGTATACCTTACCTTGGGATCTCTTTGATCCAAAATCTTAAAAAAGTACCTGATATTTTCACGATTAAGCGTGACTTAATTATAAACTGGAGAATAAAGAGAAATAGCCTCCACCAGGAAGTATTAATTTTAATAAGATTCTACAATAAAATTTGTTTTGTAAAAAGTATAACTAAAGTATATATTATGTTCAGGATTTTTTTTTTTTTTTGCTCAAAGACAATCCAGACTTACTCAGGGAATGCAATACCACCTCTGCATTTAGGCTGCAATGGGAACCACCGCAGCCTTCCAGCTGTGGGCATTACCCTGAGATCCCAAGGTGCTAACTTTTCTAACTAAATAAAGGTGCCACACAAGGATATTGAGACTTTTAATCAGGCTTAACATTGAAAATTTTGGCCCTCTGTATGTTTTCTATCACTTTTTCTTCCCAATGTAATATATAAATAAACTATCAGAGTTGGAGTGATGGCTCAGTGGTGAAAGGTGCTTGCTTGCAAAGCCTAACTGCCCAGGTTCAGTACTCCAGTGCCCATATAAAGCCAAACACACAAAATGGCACATGTTTCTAGAATTTGTCTGCAGTGACAGGAAGACCTGGTGCACTAATACTCTCTCTCAAATAAACAAATAAATGAATGAATGGATGAATAAATAAATGTTTAAAAATAAATAGCTAAATTGTAAAGTGCTTTTAAAGTTGTTGAGAGCTGGTCTGGAAATAGGGTAAGCTCCTCTGTCTCAGACCTCAGCAGGTTTATTTTATATGTCCTCCAAGACTCTTGTCTTGGGAGGCTGGACCCTGGGTTCTGGCTCTGTGACAAGTTTGGAATGGATAACAAACAGCTTAGTGGTTAAAACCACAAAAAATGTATACAGGTACATGGATATATTTCAAGATGATATTAAATGACTAGAAACAGGTTTTAAAAAACATCTTTGTACTTATAGCTTTAAAAGGAAAATGTTTGTTCATGCTTACTGAAATGGCAGACTGACTCAAGCAGCTTTAACTCTCACCCACCATTACTCAGGGAACTGAGCGGAAGAGGGGATGGAAAGATTGCAAGAGACATTGTGGGGGAGAATATCCAGAGACATTGCCCCCTCAGTAACAACATGCAAAGGGGGGTGGAACTGGGCTGACTCCTAGGCTATTCACAAACCCCTACCCCATGGACTGATCCAGACTGCCCACGGAGGAAGATATCTAACTAAACAGGGACAAGGAAGAGGGAGATAGGGGAACTGGAGACATCAACACATTATTCCCTTATTAAGTGTATCTAATTATGGATAATAAAAATAAATAATTTTTTAAAAAGGAAGACTGATGTTTTTAAAGGTGAACAAAAATGCCAAACTTCAACTCTGCTTCCAAAATTGCATTAAAGACTCAATTAGAAGGTCAAAAATTCAGACAGGTTTAAAATGCTTATTATAATGACTTGAATCCTTGATAAATTGCTTGATTCGGGCTTGTTGACAGAAGACAGGACTGTCAAAGTGTTTTACCTGTAATTATAACTGTTAAATGTTTAAGATAAAATATGTGTGATTTCTGTGACCTAGAAAAGGGTTAATATATACTTTGATTCTCTCTGTATTTTCTCTTAATTGCTTACAAGACAAATAACTGTACCAGGTAACTAAAACTCTATTATCTCTTGCTAGAATGTATTTTTCAGACTTTTGTGAGACAGAGAAATACATGTGAAAGAGCCTTTTAAATATCTCAATGAGGGGCTGAAGAGATGGCTCTGTGGTTAAGGCACTTGCCTGCAAAGCCTAATGCCCCAGGTATAATTCCAAGTGAGGCAAGGTTTTGTACATACATCAACCTCCCACCAGCCCTTGCACATTTGGACTCCTGACCCTAGGCAAGGCCAGGTGAGGGAGCTGTGCCTTGGCTCCCCACCAGCCCAGTGGACCCCAAAACCCTGCCCACTGACCCTGGGTTGTTATTGAAGTCCAGCCTCCAACCTGCTACAGCTGCTGGAGTTTTGAACTTCTTTACACCAGAGGAAGCTAATAAGGAAGCTGAGGGCACCACCTGGAATGAGGGGCCATGAACAGAATGGGAGGAAAATTCTTAAAACAGAGATGTCAGGCTTTATTCTTCTGTAGTTTTCTTAGTAAGAACAATTTCTTGGTGGTTATTAAATGTTTGTCATATCAATTAATTCAAATTTGTTGGTAAAAAACCATCTCCAGGTCTATTAACATGATTTGCCTCTACCTACAAATATTAGGTGTGATGGTTAGATTTTTGTTGTCAACTTGATCTTTTAATTATCTTTGTTGGGTCTCTGAGGATGTTCACAGGAAGGCAGCCTCTCAGTAGGGGCAGGATATAAAGAAGCTCAAAGAAGCTAGAAGTAAACATCCTTTCCTGTGTGAGCAATGCAGGAAGGAATTCCAGAGACTTAGGAAGCCATTAAGTTTGGGATAGAATTGCAAGACCCCACCCTAGGGCTATATAAAGGTGAAAGAATTCTCTCCTTGCCCCCTGCCTGTAGGCTAGTGTGTGTTTTATGTAGGTGGTGGGTTTTTCTCTTTGCTTCGACCTGTAAAAGGGGAGCACCCTCTTCTGCATTCTGGAACTTCCCCTGTATCTACAGCTACAAATAAATCCTTTCCTCCTCCAAACCATGCCTGGTTTGGAGATTCATCCCAGTGGTGTGTGGCTGACTGCGACATTAGGTTATATATAATTTTTCTATTGTTTTAGATATGGTTTAATTCTGAATTCCAAATGATGAGAGGGACAATTGTACAAAGTAGTGTGGTTCTAGATGTGCTCATGTGTTGGGAACAACTTGTTGGCACTGCTAGGGCATGGAGAACAAAGGGTTAAGGATGTTTAGCAGGTGAAACCCTGATAATTTGGTAGGCATTTCCCAGCTTTGTCAACCCTGACTCCCAACCCCCATGGGCAAGCCACAGGAACCTGGCATTCCTATCTCAGCATGACTGGCAATGGGTGTCAGATCCAAGTGGCAAATTTCCTTGTACCCATCCCCATGGACCATGGCTAGAATTACATATTTCCCACCACTCAGGTACCCCAATTATACAAATTAGGTATGCACAGGTTGTCTGCACTCACCTATCCCTTAGCAGATTACCAACTCACCACCCTGGCTATCCAATCCCCTTTTTCTCTCCCCTATTCCCCATCACCTAGTTCCCTTTCCCTATAAATGTGAGCTCTGCCCATTGAATAAAGAACCACGTGGATACAGTATACACATCTGTACCTCGCTGGACCACACCTTGCGTTGGCCTCCAGCTCTGTGGAACTGCCCTGAGACAGCTTTCCACCATTTTCCTTCTGCAGCGGCTAGCAGAGCCCCCGGAGGTGGAGAATGATAGTTTGGCGCCCAAAGTGGGGCCTCCACAGACTGATCAGCTTTCACCTACGATACGCAGGACACGTAAGTCCCCCTTCGCAAGGGAATATCTGGGATTGCACCTCCAAACTCTCATTTCCTACTTTGTTTTCAGTCCACGCCATCACGAGAGACTTTCCTAAGGCTAAAAGGCAACTGATTTCTCTTGGTTGAGGCTACTGTTCAGCAGAGAAGGAAGGCTTTTAGCTTGAAGGATTTACCCCGACAGCCTCTGGGTGTTGGCAAGTGACCACCCTATCATAGTCTCTATCTGGAATCAAATCGGTCATGCAATGACCCAATAAGAGCCTTTAGGGCAGGTCACTGAACCTCTGAAATTTGGGGAGAGGCTGGCATCTTAGGGAATCCCCATTGCTGCCAGTCAGTAAGGGAAAGTTGCCAAACAGTTTCAGCACTTCTACATCTTTTGCTATCATAGGAAATTCCATGTTCAGACAGAAAAGTTCTCCAGTCAAGCCATTAAGGACACTCCTGAAATCATGGAGACTTAAAATTTCCAAAAAAGAGGCTACTTCCTTCTGGGAGGAAGCCCTCATGATCATTCCTTGGATAGATCCCAACATCCCCTATGATTCACAAGTGTGGTTCCAAATAGAGAGCCTAGCTAGAAACAAAAAAACCTCCCCTTCCTTGCTCCCAATACTAGCAGCGATAAAACAATGTTTAAATCAACCTGAAATACAACCTGACCCTAAAATACAAAAGAATACCAGTTCTATTAAAAAAAGCCCTAAGATTCACCCAATAACAGAGGTTGAATCCCTAAAAGGGGCTGTAGAAGAAATAAAACAGAAATTCATGTATACTGGTGACCTTACATCCCAAACAGCACTGTAGCTTCTTTCAGCCATTCTAAAACCTGAGCCATTTTGGCTGAAGAGAGGTTCCTCAGACATGCCCACCAGCTTTCAGAAAGAAAGTACTATTAACCCCTCAATGCACAGATCTATCTATCCAGCTTTGCCTCTGTCTTTGCCTGCAGTGCCAAAGAAACCTGTGCTGCTCCAGCCAGAGAGCCTCAGAGACATGCCACCCAGCCTTTCAGACAAAAGTGCTGATAACTCTCCTGTGCCCAGATCTATGCCCATGGTGTCGGAGAAACCTAAAATCAAACTCGCACCCTCCCCAGCTGGATGCGCGCCACACCGGGAGCTGAGGCTGCGCCCTCGCCTCCCCCACCCTGCCTCACCAGGCTCCAGCCCCTGATGCTGGATCCCCTGGCCCCGCCCTGCTCTTGCGGGGTCTCTTGCCCCCTGCCCAAGGGGCATCTCTGCAGCTTTGCTCGGCCAGGCACCTGCCAGCCGGGGTACATAGGCGAACAGGGGGACAACCCTCAGGCCATACATTCAGCTTGGCCCAACCCAGTGAGCTAGTGTAAAAGCACCCCGAGCCTGGGCCCCACATGGTCCATGCCCCTGGCTCCCCCTGAGCCCCAGGGCCCCCCTGCTATTTACCTTCAAAAACTCCCAGGCAAAACAGTGGCCTTTACCAAGGGAGCATCTGCAGTTATATAAAATAACAGGGACAAACCCTCCAAAATTTACTTTCAAAAACTCCCTAACAAATCCCTTCATTATAAAAAAAAACTATATGCTATTTATATGGCCCTTCAGGAAAAAGATAGCCCTTTTAATCTTTTCTCCAATAGCATATATGCTGTTAATCTGCCCCCACAACCTGAAGGGGGTAACTCTCTTTTCTTTACAGTCCTGGACGTCTCCAGGGTCTAGCTTCTGCAAGGCAAATCTTAACAAAAACCTTCCTTTCCTGTCTCTTAACTTAAAGAAATGTGGGCTGCCTTAAAAACTGCAGTCCCAAAAGCTAACTCACATTCTTAAGCATAAGATAATAATTAAGCCTACATTGACTACTGTAATATCATTTCTGCTTGTTTACAAAAGCAAAGGGGGAATATACTCCTAGAGAATGCTCTACTTATAAGTCTATCAAAGACCAGATCACCCAATGGTTTTGCCTATTTTCAGAAAAATGGTTTAACTCTAAAATTTTGTTAAGGTTCCAACTACAAATTTCTATTTTAACTTAAGTAGTAAATCATTCTCTCTCCTAATACTTAAAACTAATTCTTTCAACAGCCTAACTAAACAGAAAAAGTTTTGCCTCCTTGAAGTTAACTCTCTCAACAGCCTTACTAAATTCAGTTTTCTTCTTCCTCACAGCTGCCCAAGGTGAACTGTTAATGTATGCCAACTGCTTTATCCATACAGGTCAGATTTTACTCCTCAGTGGGGCCTTCTCTGTGCAGATCTCTACCAAATGCCTCAAACTGCTTCTTTTACAATCCCCTTCCAGTCCTTTGCTAACTGCTGTTCCTATTCATTTAAATCTTAAATTTTCCCCAATAACAAACATTTTTTCCTCCCAGGCTCTTCAAAATGCTGCCCTTTAGCCAAGGATGGGCATCTCCTTTGTTTCAATTCCAGGCCCACTGATGCCAGGTGCCTCTCCAATGTTTCTCTCATAGCAACCACCTGCATCACATCAGGGCCACAGCCTTGCTATGGCACGAAGGACATTCCAATCCCTATGTGAATTCCTTCAGCCCCTATTTACCAATAGCTAGCTATAATTATTCCACCGATATAAACAGCCTTCCAGCTCAGCCCGAGCCGTCAGAGAATTTTCATCCTTCCTGGTTGGTGTGTCGTGATACAACTCTCCTGAAAAGCCTTGTGAATTACAGAAGCTGCACGCTGCACTCACCCGGCCCCATATCCGCCCAGGAGACCTCACCCAGGCCCAGCTTGGATCACTCCAGAGACGACTCCTTACTGACTCCAATAAAACAATATACCTCATCACTGCTGGATCTGGGACATGGACTTGAGGTAAGATATTGTTTTTCATGCCAATAAGTGTTATATGTTCTCTATGCCCCCAACCCTTGGTTCCCTATTCCTTTGATCTGTTTTCCTCTCCCCACTCATTTAACTCCCTGTTTGCCATAAGGACCCCTTTGCCCATGGCCAGCCTCCTACATGATTATGCCACTGATCCATATTTAAAACAATAGGGGGAGATGTTGGGAACTGCTTGTTGGCACTGCTAGGGCATGGAGAACAAAGGTTTAAGGATGTTTGAGCAGGATGTTTGAAACCCTGATAATTCGGTAGGCATTTCCCAGCTTTGTCAACCCTGACTCCCAACCCCCATGGGCAAGCCACAGGAACCTGGCATTCCTATCTCAGCATGACTGGCAATGGGTGTCAGATCCAAGTGGCAAATTTCCTTGTACCCATCCCCATGGACCATGGCTAGAATTACATATTTCCCACCACTCAGGTCCCCCAATTATACAAATTAGGTATGCACAGGTTGTCTGCACTCACCTATCCATTAGCAGATTACCAACTCACCACCTTGGCTATCCAATCCCCTTTTTCTCTCCCCTATTCCCCATCCCCTAGTTCCCTTTCCCTATAAATGTGAGCTCTGCCCATTGAATAAAGAACCACGTGGATACACTACCTCGCTGGACCACACCTTGCATTGGCCTCCAGCTCTGTGGAACTGCCCTGAGACAGCTTCCCACCATTTTCCTTCTGCAGCGGCTAGCAGCGCCCCCCGGAGGCGGAGAATGACACTCATGGTTGCTTAGAATGACACCTGTGCCATTATCAAGGTTAAATCTTGTATATATTTTTTGGATAATTCTGCTAATGTGCTGTCTGCTTTGCAAGATCTTCATGAAGAGAACAGGTTCAGACCATGTCAGACAACACTATGCCATTTGGTGAGCAGGTTTTGAAATGAATTATTAAGTCTTTATGGTGAAAGAGAATTATATCTATTATTTCTGGTAAGTGAAATTTTGTTACTTTTCAGACCTTCTGTACTCAGCTATTGTATTAACTTTATCTCCTCTGGTTAGCAGTCATCTCACACTCAGATTGTTCTATGACAATCTAACTCCACCTACCTAGGTCAACCTCCAAGGCCTAAAAGTCTATGAGAACAGGAACCCTGAAGACCCCTCTGAGTCCCCATTTACTCAGTACCCAATTCTCCCTGACTCACAACTTTTATTCTTTCTCCCCAACATCTTAATCCAGAGCTTCTTTCCCACACTATACCAATGCACTTTTGTAGTTCCTTAAATACTCACACTGTAGGGGTACCTCAACTGCCACATGAGATGATTTCACTAAGCTTTCATAAACCATATTAATTGTCACCAAATTCCTTAACATCATTTGGGCTTAACTTCTCAGAAAGGCAGATTAGGGTTAATGGGGCCTCTGAAAGTAAACTAAAAGTAGATACAGGTGAGAAATATCCTTGAGTCTGTAAGGGGAATCTGGCTTTTTCTTATCTCGTTTTCCCTAAAGGCATTCACTCCCTAGATCTCCTTTTCCTTAAAAATGACTACTTCCCTAGATCTCTTCCTTTCTAAAGAAGTTATATTTCCTATAAAAAATCAGGATCAGAGTCCCAAGTCCCTCCTGTTTCACAGGCGCTCTGTCTTCATTCCTTCTCTTAAGGTTCAAGTACATTATGGCTATGCTGCAAGAGGAAAGCTATTTGAGCATTAGCATTCATCCCTCCCCACATGCTGACCAAATGCTGCCTCTGGTTCTCACCAGCAGTCCTTTCTGCCATGAAGGACTGTGCCCCTTGTTAAACCATGAGCCAAAATAAAACTTACTTCCCTTAAGTTGCTACTGTCAGGTATTTTTGTCAAAGCCACAGGACAATTAACTAATATAAATTGGGGTAGACATCAATGAAAAGTGACACACCTATTGGTACAGTATCTCAGGCACCTGCACAGCACACAGGACTGGAATTGTGAACCATTGACTCAGTGATGAGAG
>PVHP010031355.1:0-21081 GCA_004024765.1 Zapus hudsonius | reverse complement strand
TTCCTTCATTGCACAATTGCTCCTTTCTTGGTTTGCTGTTCTCTCCCAGTAGGAACTGTATTCAGCCTATTCATGGCCGCAGACTATGTTTCATGCCAATGGTCTGTTTACTCCAGTTATCGCCAATCATCTTCCCCTGGCAGCTTGTGCATTGCCCTTCAGCCCTTCACTAACTGCCATCTGGGGGTTGGTTACCATTTCAGAGCTCGCTGGGATTCTCGATGAAGATCCATGGCATTCTGCAGTTTCTTCAGCAACAGGATTTCTTCTCAGGCCTGGGGAGGGTGTTCAGGAGCCTTGACAGAATTCTGTCTTGTTTTTGGAACCTCATGGGTCACTTTGGTCAACAGCTCAGTGAGGGAAGGGATCGGTGACTGGGACCTGATTCTTCAGTATTTCTAATATGAATTAAAAGAGCCATATTATGGCACTTTGGAAAATAAAATAAATCCATGATCTTACTACTTTTTCATCCCTCTCTATTTCTATATTTTTCCTTCATTTTATGCCACCATAGTGAATTTTTGTGAATTTTTGTTCTAGAGCACATTTGCTTTACTTTAATCTTTATTTCTCAGTGTGCTCAAAAGGGCACCAAGAGAATTTTGTATGTCTCTTGACAGGAATTGCAATTAATATTGAAAGAAACTTTTCATAATATTGCCTGATGTCATGGTAAAATTTATTAATAGTTTTTAAAGATGCATTGTTCAAAGTTATGAAGTCCTCAGTTATTGCAGTCCTGTTCTTTTGCTAATGGTTCATTAGTATACTGCTTGATTTTAATATAAGCATTAGTTTAAAGAACAAACACCCAGTGTCTGAGTTACATACAAAACATACTTAAGTGTTCCTTGTGATTTGGCATTTACCAAATTCTACTGCTTTTACTATTATAAGTACAGAGGCTGTTTTTATGAACATGGATTAAAAATATTTTACATTCTTAGAGTGCAATCCCAGAAGTTATATAATTAGGTTACAGTAATAACTCTTTTACATTTCTGGAAAGAAGAAAATCCCTGATTTATATTTCTGGCCCATAACTGTTTATGTATTTAGCAAATTTGTTACTATTTTTCCTTTTACATGATCACCCCACACCATTCCATATAGCTTATGGTTTTGTTGGCAGTTAACACGTCCCTTATTCTGTGGAACAGCCAATCTTTTCTTTGTGTTAGGAGAGGAGACACCACATTGTTCTGCAAAGGGCATAGCAGAAACATGCAGAGGAAATGTGGGTAATGGAGATCCTGGGAGGAGAGGTGGGCTTGGGAAGCTGGCAAAAGAAGACTGAGGTTGATTTTAATTTCAGGTTTTCTTGGCATCATCTCTGAAAAGCTGCCACTAAGTTGCAATGTGTTAGGGTAATCATTTGACTAAAAATGATATAGTGAGATTCTCAGCAAAACCTACAAGCAATGGTGTCTAGTTTATAAAGGAGCACATGGGACTTTTACACTTTGCTGAAGACTGTAACCAGCTTTTACAGTCAGGTGTATTAGGCATATATGAAAGTAGAAATTTACAGTTTGGCAGAAAACCAGTGAAGAACTTGCATTTCTTAGTAACTCCAAGTTTATTAACATGATTTCAGAGTTCACCCACCACTCTGTGGAATGGTTATTAGGGACTGTGGAGCTGTTGGAATCAATGTTCTCAGGTGCAGATAAAGAACCAGAAAATTGTGACCTAGCACTGCATCAAGGTGAATTTTCACACTTTGGGTACTACAGACCACTGTATATTAAAACTGGCTGTAGAAAGTGGCAATTTTGTTACCTAGCATTAACTAGACTTTGGGTTGGTGTTGCCTTTCGCCACTTACGACTGTAGCTAAGGTGTTAATAAAGCACAAATGAAAACAGATTCTGGACTTACACTGGACCACTTCATTATTCTATTGGTTATGCCATTGGCAACTTTGCTAAGATTGTTTTAATCAAATGACTGTGTAGCGGTACAAAAGAATGTGGTACTGTTCTGGGTGTGCTGGTATGGTTACTGAAGCAGGAGCCAGGGACCCTACCCATATAAAAATAACAAATAGAAAACTATGGTCATCTAGGTAAACAGTGCATTTAAAATGACCTTAAAGTTACCATTGACTAAGAGCAAGTATACTTGATGTTTAGCATAATTTAAGTATTTCATCACCCAATATCCAGCCTATGACAGTATGGACATGATGAAATATGGATGGGTAATGACAAAATGTCTTGAGAATATTAGACTTCCTATAATTTTAGAAAACTCTCCCTTCTTTATTTATAGGCCCTTAGCTTGCTTCATGGTCAGGCTTTCATTTGTAACTTGAATATTCATTACCATGTATCCATGGGCAGGGGTTTTTCACTCATCTGAAGCTGGCTTTCTGATCTGCAATTAAAGATCAGTTAAGCCCAGTTCATTTTCTCTGACAGACTGGTGCTGGCACCCTGGAATGTGCATGAAGAATGAGCAGGGTCACAAAACTCCCAGCCACGGCATTGGGGATGAAGATCAGATGATAACCTAAAGGTGTAAACTCATAATTCTAATCGGATGCAGATTTGTAGAGGAAAATAGCAGGATTTCCAGAGCATAATATGTAGGAAATCTTGAATTTACTAAGAATGAAAATTACAATTATCAGTAACTTTCATTCGAGTACTTAATCTGTACCACACACTGTCGTGAAGACTTGTACAAATATAATCAAATTAAATTCATTAATGGTTTTTAAAAGATAGGTGCAATGATCGCCTCAACTCTCAGGTGCAGTAGCGCCCCACACAGCTTCAGTGGCTGTTGTCCAAGTGGTACATACGAGATTGGAGTACCAAGTATCTGGATTCAGTCATTATTTTTCCACTGAGTGCTATATCTTCTACTTGTCCTTCCAAATGCAAAATTGTCTTGTCTGTTCACCACCTACATCCAGGAAAGGTTAGGAACACTGGTGGCAACAACAGTTTCTCTTCTGCTCAGGCATCCTGATGGCAGCATGTATGGTGAAATGAAGGGAGAGAGGAGCAATCAAAGGTCTCCCTGCTGGGCAGGCTGGTATCTCTCTATCCAGAGCCTTAATTCTTAGGGAACCTCTCCTTGTCTCTTTAGGCCAGGGGCAAAGGAGTGGTTAAGATTGTTTGGTAACTATGCCTGACATGTTGTTCTCTTTGGATTTCTCTAACCCCACATTTTTAAACAAATAGGTCTTTTATTAAATTGCTCTCAATAACTGGTGGGGGTGTGCTGTTAGTTGATCTAGGATCCTATCTGACACACTAACTCTTCTATTTTGAGAAAATGAGCCATGCCAAGAGGAATGTTTGGATTGTGGCAGTCAGCAAACATTTAGTACCTGCAATGAATGTGGTGCTGTGCTGGGTGTGGTGGGATGGTTAATGAAGCAGGAGCCAGGGACATTACCCATGTAAAAATAACAAATAGAAAACTATGGCGATCTAGGTAAACTGCATTTAAAATGACCTTAAAGTTACCATTGACTAAGGGAAACATTAATTTATGCTAGAGAGCTCTCTTGGTAGAAGGGTAGAATGAGAATGTGGTTGGAACTTTAAAAAAATTATTTGGAATTTTACTATAGGAACATTCTGGTAATTGGTTCCATTCCCACTGTGTTATCTTCTTTTGGCACCTTTCTCTTTCCCCCATTCCTGTGGGGACCTCCATAGTCACTGTGGGGTCCTGAATGCAGCAGGTGAATCCTAAGGGGAGAGCAATGCCTCACAGTACACCTTCTAACCCTGTGGGTTCTCACATTCTTCTTGCTTCTTCTTCCCCTGTGTTCTCTGAGATTGGGGTTATGTTGGAAGTCTCCTTTAGTGTTGAGCGCTCAGCACCCTCTTATTTTCTGCTTTGATGCACTTTGAGTCGTTGTTCCTCTCTCTCTCTCTTTCATTCTCTCTCTTTCTTTAGACCATTCTCTGCCTAGCAGTGAAAGCAGCACTTACATTTAGTCCAACACTTCCTCTGAAATGTTTCCTGTGCCCTCTGTGATAGAGATGACTCACTCAGTGACAGGCACTCATCTTTCTCTTCTTGTCATTTTGATGGGTCTTGGGTCACCCCAATATTTGCTATCTTAAAAAAAACAGGTTCTCTAACCAATAGTAGGTGCAGCGTTGATCAGAGGGAATAAACATATGGATTTAGAAGGCTTTTGGATGGTTTTAATCTGTCCGTTTAGCCAATAAACAATAGTGGCTCCCCCCTATGGTTTGTGACCTTCTTAGTCATAGGCTTCTGACTAGGTTCTCAGTACCAGGTATAAGTGCTTTCCTATTGAGCAGGCCTCATATTCAATCAGAAAGCACTTGATTACCCTCCTAACTTATGTGCCACTATTTCACTGGTGGGTACCTCTTGCCTGACTGGTTGGTTTCGTAGCTTGAAGGCTCCATTGCTTGATAACACTGTTGGTGATTTCTAATCCTAGTGCTTTCTAGCACCATGACAGCTTGCAAGCCTGGGAGCTGGCTTCTCTTTCATTTCCACCTTAGAAACCACATCCTGTGGGATCTTCAGCAATATGGTTTTACCATCTAGTTCTGGTGAGTATCCACGTGCTTCAGCAATGGCCTGCATTGTTTTGATGGCTTCATAGTTCTCCCTGACCTACAGCACACTGCTGGGGGTAGGTTAAAATTTTATTTTCAACGTTTATTTTATTGTTAGTGTTTTATGTGTATAACACATGCACTTTAGTATGTTGTTTGGTGGTGGTGGTGCTGGTGGTGGCGGTGTATGTGGCATGTGGTATATGCCTGTGTGTGCAGATGTGTGTACCCTGTGTGCATGCATGTAGAGACCAGAGAAAGACCTTTTGTATCTTCCTTTATTTTACTTCTGCCTTATTTTCTTGAGCTAGTGCCTCTCACTGAACCTTGATGGAATGCCCCATTTTTTGGTTATACTAGCTGACCAGCAACCCCCTGTGATCTCGTCTCCATTCCCCTCATCCCTAGGGTGACAGGCATGTGCAGCCACACCTGACTTTTTATGTAGGTGTTAGGGATCAAGCTCAGCTTCTTATGCTTGTACAACACATGTTCTCAGCTGCTGTTCCATCGCTCCAGCATGAACTTCTAAGCACTGATATGGCTTTGTAATTGAAAATGTATAGTGGATGAAATTAGTACAAGAGTTTCAGTGTGACTATAGGATTCTTGAGGGAATACTAGGGTTAGGTGAGACATGTACTTCTGCTACAAATTATTTACTATTTTTTATCTTTTAAGGTATCTTTTATACAAATATTAGTGTTATATTGCTAGTTATCCATGCTTCTTATAAATTAAAAGTATATCAAGATACTATCAAGAGGATCCAAGATGACAGTTAACACTCAGGCAGAATGTCCAAGAAATAAGCTGGGGGAATTTGGGTAACAGCGATCTAAAGAGGTGAGTGATGGCTAAAAATCTCTAGTCTAATATCAAGGTAAAACAGGAAACTTTTAAAAGTAGAACAAGAATATAATACAGTTCATCCCAGAGGATTGAGAACCCTCCTTACTGGTGAGAGGGAGTTTCCAAAGCCTTGCTTAAGACAGAGTGCCTCTCAATCATGACACTGTACTCCCAGAAACAAATTTATAAAGAAAAAGGAATGCAAAGAGGAAGAGAGAAAAGTTATATATGGCAGCTTCAGATGGAGGAGATACTATGGCAAACATTCCCTTCATAGTCATGGACCAACTAAGAACCCTGAGTGCTTATTGTGTACCAGAACAATGAACCCCACTTGGGAAACTCTGAGCAATTGTTTGGGAACTGCAGAGGAACTTTGACATAGGTTCCAAATGGCACACACACATTGTGAAGAACATCATAGTGGTAAGACTGAAAAGTATTTAGAATTTTTGTTTCTTATTTCAAGGCTGGGTGTCACTATATCCTAACTGACCTGGAACTCACTTTATAGCCCCCAGATTGACCTTGAACTCATGGTGATCTGCCTACCTCAACCTCAGAGTGATAGGACTAAAGATGTATACTACCTTTCTGGTGGCATTTTTAAAATCTTATTTTCAATTTTTAATGTACCGTAATTAGCACAATATCAAAGCAACACTAAACACTTGCCAATAAAAATGAGACTGAGATACTTACTAACAAGAAGATCCAAGATAGAAGAGAACACACAGGCAGGCTCTGCTGGAATCCCCAGGGAGTAAGCTGAGGAAAGCTGGCGATTTGAACTCACAGCTGGATTTCAGAAGGACCACAACAAGGTATGACCAGCAGCTGTGATGTAACCCATGAGGGACTGCCCACTGCCAGGGCCAGCATATGTGACCTGACCTAAACCTTACAAAGGTTCTCACCCAAGGAGAGCTCTGCATTCACAGTCTGACCCCTGGAGGACTCACTAGAGCTGTCATCAGCATCTATGATCTCATCTGTGAAGGACTGTCCACTGTGAAGGACCATTGTCATGAGCAGACCTCACAAGGGACCTCCCCAGGTGCTACAGGCAAACACCAGGAGGCTGAAACAAGCAGTTAGGAAATACTGCATTCAGACTCTGTAGTCCAATAGGTTTCCTTGCCCTTTGTGTTTATTCTTCCTGTAACACCCAATGTCAATTAAAGCAAGCTATCTCTTTGTTCTATCTCCTCCTCTCTTTTCTCTCTCTCTTCCTTTCTCTCTAGCCTTTACTATTTCATTTTCCCTTTGATATGGGCTTTCCCAAAGAACACAGGCTGGTTTGTGGGAATGTCATATTTCAATGTACTGAAACATGACTTTTAGGTTGTCTGATGGTATTTCTGTGCCTGTTTCTTTTCATTCTACTCTTGGCCATAACTGAATCACCACCTATCCCTATTGCTCTTCACCTCAATCTGCCTGCTCATCTTCGACTTTGTCTCTATTACTCAACCTGGTACTCATCACTAGTCTTACTCTGATTTCACTTCCTTTCCGCTCATGCTCAGTTAGTGCACATGGTACTCTGGGTTGCTCTCCGTGTTGGTGTACTTTCTAAATGGAGTTGAAGCTGAGACTTCTATTTGACTACTACTGTATGTTAGCAGGAAGCCTACATTTTGCAGCTAGTGTTCTTATTTTCAGGAAGTACTAAGGACTGAGCCTGGCACTTCGATCACTAGACTGGTGGAGAAAAATGACATCTCAACCCTATTCATACCTAGTCCTTCTTGAAATTTGTAAAGACTTCCATTGAAAGAATAAGGGTGACTTAAAAAAATCCAACTAGCAACCTAACTCTAGATATACAACTTCAAGTGCAAAATACAAAAACATGAAAAGCCATGGAAATAGTACCCCCATGAAAACCACTAATCCCATAATTAGTTTATCTAATTTGTTCTCCAAAGGGAGCAAATGAAATGAAATACCAAAGAATTAAAAGAAATCAAGAGGACACAAACATGTTCCTGAATGAATTACAAGAAACAGACAAGCATATAAATGAAATAAATATGTGTATATTTTCTCCATTCATATTTAATATAGTGTTAGAATGCTTAGCTTCAACAACTAGACAAGAGAATGAAATGAAACGGATACAATTTGGAAATGAAAAAGGCAAAGTACCCTTTTTTCTGGGTTATATAATTCTACACAAGAAGTCCCTAAAGACTCCACCAGAAAATTCTTAGACCTGATAAACCTGTCCAGCAAAAGGACAGGTTAATGTTCAAATTAATGCTCAAAAATCAGTAACCTTATATATTAACAACAAACCTGTAAGAAAGAAAGAAGAGATATGTCATTCAGAAGTATCTCCAAAATTACTTTTGAATGAGCCTAACCAAAGAAGTAAAAAAACTCTCCAAAAAATTTAAAGCTCTGAAAAAAATTGAAGAAGGCATTAGAAAATGGAAATAGCTTCCATGCCTATGGATTGGAAGAATTAATACTCTGAAAGTGATCATCCTACCAAAAGCAACCTGCAGATGCAATGCAATCTCAATAAAATTCCAATGCTATTATCCATAGAAATAGAACATCTTAATATTTATATGGATGTACAAAAGACCCTGGTAGCCAAAGCAATCCAAAGCAAAAAAACAATGACCTTAGATGTATGACCATACTCGATAGTAACAAAAACAATGATACTAGTACAAAAGCAGACATGTAGATCAAACAGAATAGAGGTCCCAGATGTAAAGACACATATCTACAACCAGATCATTTTTGATAAAGATACCAAAGATAGAGAAAAGAGCACTTCAACAAATGGTGCTGTGAAAACTGGATATCCACATGTAGACAAATAAAACTAGATTCTATTCCTCACCCTATATAAAAATAAACTCTCAATGGGTCAAGTACTTCAATAGTTTCAGAATTTCATGCCCTACTTTAGAGAAAAATAGAGAAAACAGATGAGACAGAGTAATAGGCAAGGACCTTCTGAATAGGACTTGAGTCCCTCAGGAAGTAGTGCCAATTAACAGGTGTCTCCTTATGAAAATATTAATTTTTGTACAACATTACTATAAGGATTTTTTATTCCTTGGGACTCACCCCAGGACTGTAGGAAGAGGTAGGCTACAGAATAGTGTTTCTTGGTTAGCTATACATGTGGACAAAGGATTATTATCTAGAATATACAAAGAGCTCTAAACAAGAACCAACCTGATCAATAAATGGGCCACCATAAAAATTTTCACAAATTTCAAATACAAATTGCCAATAAACATATAAAAAAATTCAACCTCACTAGACATCAAAGAAATGCAAATTTACATCAAGAATTCATCTCACAAAAAAAGAATTCAAAAAAAAACAAAAAAAAAGAATTCATCTCAGCCCATCACAATGGCAATCATTAAGAAACAAATAACGAATGATAGGGTTAGAAAAATAGAAACTCTAATACACCATTGGTAGGAATGTAAAATAGCCTAACAACTATGAATATTAGTATTCAAGGTCCCCCAAAAATGGAAAAGTGGGGCTGGAGAGATTGCTCAATGGTTAAGGAACTTTCTTGCAAAGCCTGAAAGCCTGGGTTCAATTCCCTAGTACCTACAAAAATCCAGATGTACAAAATGGCACATGTGTCTAGAGTTTGTTTGCAGCCAGAGGGCCTGGAGCACCCATTCTCTGTTTCTCTCTCCCTCTCTTTCTCTTCTGGCAAATGAAAAATTTAAAAAAAAACACTAAAAACTGGGGCTGGGAAGCAGCTGTCATTGGTGTGCTGGAGGCACCAGAGTGAGGATCTGACTTCATATCCCTTCACTGCATTGAAGCTTGGCATGGTGGTGCATTCCAGTACTCTACTGATGGGAAGGCAGAGTCAGGAGCGGAAATGCTCCCTATCTAGTCTAGTCATATTGATGTGCTCCAGCTTCATAGAGAGAGACACTGTCTCAGAGAATTTTAGATGGAGAATGACTGATGCTGATAGCCAACGTCTACCTCTGGCCTACACATGCACACTCACACACAAACATATACATGAGTTTTATGAACCTGCATGACTGTGTGAATCCACACATGTGTGCCACACATACACAAAATAAAATATTAACCATAAGAGCCACTTCTGGATATTTACTTAGCAGGATTCCAAGTCAACATATTAGAGATACTTACACATCAATGTTTACTGCAGCATCTTTATAAATAGCTAAATTATCAAACCTGTCCAGGTGTCCAACAACAGAGGAATGAATAAAGAAAATGTGCTATATGTACACAATGGATTTTTTTCAGGAGTAATGAAAACCCATGTATGACATTTGTAGGAGAATGTATGCACCTGGGCAGAATTACATTGTGAGTTAAAGTAGTCATGGAGAAATAACATATTCATCTCATATGTGGCTCTTAGAGTTTATATAGATAAAATTGTGTATGTATATATGACATGAAAATAGAAGTGAAATTATCTAGGGAAACAAAGGGAAGTAATGGGAGAGGAGGGGGAAAGGGGGGGAAAGGCAGAAAGAAACCTGGGGTGGGGAGAGGGAGGGAATATGCTCAAACTAAAATGGTTCATGGAGTTAATATGTTCGGAGCCTGTGCCCTGACAGCCCTCGGTCACCATTCTCAATAGGCCAATTAGGGCAATGCAAGAGACAATAGCACAAAGCAGAGTTTTATTCAGTGTGGCCACATTGGGAAAGGAACACATGAGGAGGTCCAATGACCTCCTCCCTCCATATCCATCTATGCTGTCCTAAGGAAAGGTTTGAGCTCAGAGGGCCAGAAGCATGCATGCAAGGCAGCTATGATAAAGATGTGGTCCTGCCCAGTTCTGAAACATCACTGCCTTGCTCTAGTCTCTTCTGAATGGTCATCTGTCAAATTATCAAAATTGTACAACTTTTTTCAAAAGACAAGTACTTCTGGCTGGCACCAGGCTTAAGCTTTTCTCTCATTATGAGACTGCTGGGGAAATTCCAATTCCTTGGGGACCATTATTTTGATAGTCTGATAGAAAAAAGGAGAGGCACAAGTATATATTTAGAATATCTTCCTTCCAGGACAGTTAAACAGTGGATACATATAGAAAATATTCTCATGTTACATGGTATCATGTTTAATGGATATATATATATATATATATACAGTGGAGGAGAAAAATACTGGACCAAAGAGTAACGATGCCTAAGCTAGTCCTTTTTTGGCTAGGAAGCGGGGTTCTCTGAATGTCTGTTTACTCTTCATTGGACCTCCAGTTGTGTTGGGACACACATGGTTATAAGTCATACTCTTGGTTCTCATAACTCTTTCACATGTAATTACCATTACTTTGAAATTACAGCAATAAAATCCATTCTTTGTGAACTATGCCAGTAGTTAGAATTCTGGAAATGTGTGTTTTATCCCATTTGTCACAATGAGTTGTCCAAAGCTGGAATTTCTGAGAAATCAGCTTCTATTGCACTTCAAACTGAAACTGATGTCTAATAAAATTCTACTTTGTGAGATGGCAGCTCTTTGTAGAACCTGAAAAGGAAAACTTTAAATCAAAAAGAATATTCACAAAAGACTTATGTTCTATTTAAAATACTGAGAGAGAAGAGGGACTCATAAAACTATCTCCGAAAAACAAACTAGCCTGGAGGCTTAAGAATCTACTTTGCCTTATTTAGAAATTGTGTTGGTTCAAGCCTAAGGTTGGAATGAGGCTTAAGGAGAGAACTGGTACACACATGTGACAGGGCTCAGCCTTCCTGCTCCTCAGATTCTATGTGCATTGTGTCCATTCTGGGGGAGCTATGTGGAGCTCTGACTGAGCCTGCCTATGCTTAGATATCTACTAGCTACTCTGGCCTCTGCTCTACAGTCCATGTAGATCATGGCTAATAGTCTAGACTGAAGCCACTGAGGTAGTCTGGCAGGAATAATGTCACCAGGGTATCAGAAAATGTCAACATGATCCTTGGGTGAGCTTTTATTTAGCCATTGCATCAAATGAAAATTGGTTGCAGAGGGTTGTTTTATATTAGCTGTACATAAGAAATTAATGATGTTTGCTTCTCACCCTGATTTAAGTTCACATCATTAGAGGGAAAGTTGCCAATCCAGCACCAAGATTACAAGGCAGACTTTCAAGTTGGCTTTGTGATGCTAGAGGCACTTTTGATTCCTGTTCATGGCAGTGGTGGCATACGGACAGCCATATGTGGCTGTTGCAGATTACTCTGTCTGTCCACTGACCTTCTGGAATTTCTTCTTATGACCACCATTGGTATGCCCTGGTTGTCACCTGTTATCTCAGACACTGGCTGGACACAGTTGCTTGAGTATTTCACCTGAGCTACTGAAATGTTTAAAATGGAACTGGTCTTCCTGTGAATGTGATTTCATCTTTAGCTGGAGAAGTTGGAAGGATATTACCAATTGCTCATTACTCAGATCAGAAGCTATAAATTCTTCTGGATGTATTCCCCAGTAAAAGCTGAGTTATATACACTCTGCTATAATTCAAGGTTGATAACTTGTCACTTTTGAAGCTAATACAAAAAAAAATTGTCTTAGAAAATGGAGTCCAAGGCCCACTGCTTGTGGTTTCTCATCTAGATACTGGCTGACCCTTTGCTGTGCTCCATACGATGGAGGCTGCTCTATGCTCTGCCCCTTCCCTTCAAAATCCAGCTAAGTCACACCTTTTCTAAAGTTGATTTTGCGTCTTAGGATGCTTAATTTTTAAAATGTTTCTTTATATTGTGTTTGTAAGAGGACATACTTCTCTGCTTTCAGGGACTGAAAGTTTGTGGTCAGGGCAAGCCATTTTCTTTTCTATTACTATCCAAAATGCATGATACACATATCCAACAAATACTTTTGGTTATTATTATATTATATTATATTATTTTATATTATATTATATTATTATTATTCTGTGTTCTCCTAAACTCTGCTGGTCATTAGTATATATTCTTAAAGTATTTTTTCTTTGTATCAAAATAAACTAATTAGCACAGTGCTGCTTTGCCAACTAAAAGTGAAAAATAATTCCACTATGTTAACAAAATGTTATTTTTTCAGATTTTGAAAAATTTTCTTATATAGTCATAACAATTTTAAATTTGAAAATATTTTAACTGACTTTTTTGCTAATAAAGTGGAATATAGGAGTATAGGAACTCCAGTAGATTGTTTCTAGGATATTGAGTTTCCCCATAATATATAATTTTTAATTTCATTTTTAATTTAATTTAATTTAATTAATTTTAATTTCATTTTTATTTACTTATAAGCTAAGAGAGAGAGAGAGAGAGAGAGAGAGAGAGAGAGAGAGAGAGAGAGAGAGACAGTATGCCAGGGCCTCTTGCCACTGCATGCAAACTCCAGATGCACGTACTACTTTGTGCATCTGGCTTTACCTGGGGAATCAAACCGAAGTTATTAGGCTTTGCAGGCAAGTGCCTTAACTGCTGAGCCATCTCTCCAGCACAATATAAGGTATATATTAAATATGACAATATACTGAATCCCACTGGTACTTGCTATACATGAAATGCCATTCACGACCAGAGTCGGCATGTCTTTGCTGCATATGCTGATGACATGTCTTTATCACTTGTTTGTGGGATAGGGGACTGAATACAGGGGGTTGAATGCAGGGGACTGAATGCAGAGCCTTGTGCAAAGTTAGGCAAGTGCTCTCCCAGAGCCACAGCCCCAGCCCTCGATGGTACTTTTACAGAACAGAATAGCTCTCCTCTAAGAATTAGAGAATAAAATTAAGTGGTGTACATGGCAGCCTTTTTAAACACAGGGAACCGGTAATAAAGTCATGCTTTCATCCTTTGTGGATGCTTCTCCATAAACAGGTGCTTGTGGGAAGGTGTTGACTGACCACGGTTTTCAATCTTGGGTGGCTTGAGCAAGATTTATGCAGAACTGCTGGCACCAGTGGTTCTTAAGAGGGCTCTGGAGAATTTATTTAATAATGAAACCATGAGACTGTAAGCAGAGGAAAGTCATTGTGTGTATTTAAAAACCACCCATACTGTCAGTAAGGGTGAGATTGAAGCAAAGAGCAGGTTATTTCCAAGGCTCCCCAGGGTTTGCTTTACTGTACTAACCTAACATTGAGGGAACCTCAAGCTCTCTCACCTAACATAGGCAATTCCTCAAGCATGATTATTTCTTAGAAAAATCAAAATAAAATGTTCCCACTAAGAATTCAATGACATGTATATTTTATGAGCTTTTATTTTTCGATTACTGAAATTATTGATGTCAGGCATTCCTATTTTCTTCCATAAGCAGTTCACTAATTATGTGAAGGGCAAAAGCATTCTCATTTTCTTGAATTTTGTAGGCAACAGCCTGTATTTTGTTTACCACAATGTATTAGTTAAGAAATTTTTCTGTGTGTGGCAAGCTCTGGGCCTTTTGAACATTTGCTTATGGATGTTTATGTTCATAAGCCTATAAGTTGACAGTGAATTTTGGTGTGATCTCCCTCAGACTCACCTGTCTATGAGAACACTTTACTCCCTAAGTATTTCTCAAGAGAAACTAAATTATTCAGAAGTTTAAAAATGCAGAGTGTGCATGTCACTTTTTTGGCTGATAGAGTCAAATACATCTCCCTATACATCACAACTGGACAATTTGGGGAAAAAGGCATTTGCATCAAATGATTCTCCATTTATTTGCTTTCTTGACTTTGATGTGTCATTCTGAGACACAGTTTCTGGATAATCAATGTCTTTTCATCACTTTTAAACAATTTTTACCTCCTTTTCCTCTCAAAGAATGCTGTGTGGTTATGCACAATGATTTTTTTTTCTCTAGGCAGGATCTCACTCTAGCCCAGGCTGATCTGGAATTCATTATGTAGTCTCAGGCTAGCCTCAAACTCATGGTGATCCTCCTACCTTTACCTCTGCCTCCCAAATGCTGGGACCAAAGGCATGCGCCACCAGGCCTGGCTCACACTGAAGTATTTAAGTAGTCAACATTTTGGATTTGCTGATCTACTTGGTTTTGTATGGTTCCTTCCTTTAAACATTTAAAAATGTGAGATATGCATAGTTGTATAGAGAAGGCACAGTGGAAATAAAATCACTAAATTATCAAGTATGTGCCTCTACCTATGTGTACTCACTTTCAGGGTGCAGAAATGGAATGTTGCCTATGCTCTAAAAAATAGAGCAAAAAATAAGTTTGAGAATCATTCATTTTATTGCATGAAGCTGTAATTTGTTAATTTTTATAGGTGTATGAAATTTCCTCATAATAAAATATCAAAGTTTATTGTAGTGATTTGAATATAAAATGTCCTCCATAAACTTGTGTGTTTGAATACTTAATCCCCAAATAGCGGCTATTGCAGGAAATTTTTTTCCATGGGAGACGTGAACATATGATAGGGCACAAACAACGAACACAATTGCTCCAAAATTCAATTTTGTTGAACCAATGATTTTATGGAGTTACAGAATAGGGGGAGGGGTTATAGGAACATGGGGGACCCAAAAGCAGCTGTATGATCAAAACCACCCAAGCATAGGAGACTACTCAACTTTCAGGCACCTTGTCTGGGCTGGTTGGAGAATCTTCCCGAGGAGTTGTTCATTGATTCTGTAACCTTGGGGAGGTGGTCTTGTGACCTTGTAAGATCCCGCTTTCCCATATCTGCTTACTTCCTGAGCCTTCCTTCTCCCTCCAGTAGGAAATGTTTCAGTTCAGAGGAAATTGCTACACAACAGTGGTGCTGTTTGGGAAGTTTGTGGATTCTTTAGGTGGCAGAGACTTATAGGAGGAAGTGGGTCACTGGGGACAGACCTTGAAGTGTTACATCCATGTCCCGCTGACTCTCTCTCTGTTTGCTCCTTGCTAATGTGAAGATGTGATGCTGACTGTCTGCTCCTGCCAAACTATAAGCCAAAATAAACCCTTTCCTTTCATAAGTTGCTTCTTGTTAAGTATTTTGTTCTAGCGATGAGACAGTGACTGATGCATTTTTTGTATTGGCCACTATTTGTGTTGTTTCCAGTTTGGGACTGTTATGAACAAGGACACAGTGAACATTCTTACCCCAATGTAGAGCGTTCCAGTTCCTCTGTGTCCTACTCGGCATTATTAGTTATTGCTATTTGGATGAGTATGTATTGATGTTGTACTGTAGTTGTAATTTGTTTTTCCTTGATATCAATAAGAGTATTTTTTCATGTTTATTGGCCATCATTCTTAATTTTTTTTTGTTTAGTTGTTTCTATTGGGTTGTCTTTTATAGGTGTGTATAGATTATCATTTCATTCTTGGTTATTTCTGAGTCACTGAAAAATTTGTATTCACCTTAATTGGTGTGTCTTAGAGATGAGAGAAAAACTGTAAGATCACCTTGTTTATGTAGTAATATGAAGACCATGTTAGAAAATCACACTATAGCCAAATGTGATTCTAGGATACTTTTAGAAGAATAATTTTTCCATGTGTGTGTGTCTGTGTATGTGTGTGTGTGTGTGTGTGTGTGTGTGTGTTGGATGTGCACATGCATGTCTGCTCATGTTCATATGAATGGCTCCATGTTTGCACATGCATGTGGAGGCCAGAGGTCAATGCCTGTGGATTTCCTCAATCACTTTCACTTTATTCTTTAGACAGGTTTTGTCACAAAACCTACAACTCACTGATTTTACTTGACTAGCTACCCAGTGAGCCCTTGTTTCTCCCCAGGTCTGTGATTACATATGTGCACCACCATGCCTGGAATTCTATTTGGGTGCTGGGCATGTGATCTGAGTTTCTTATTGCACATTTTATCCACTGAGCAATCTCTACAGCCCCAGAAGAATTAAGTTTTTAAGGGAAGTGATTCTTAGAATTTTGTTTAATAAGATTGGATATAGAATATGCAGTCAGCAATTAATGATATAAATAGGGTTAAATTATGGTTTTTAAAGCGAGTACCAAAATATGATTTAAGAGTTGCAAAACATTAGTAGGTGCAAGTAATATAAATGATGAGCATGAATGGCTATTACCTCAGGGAGGAACTACACTTCGGTTGCTGATGCACGGAACTATGACAATTTGATTTTACACATCACTTTGAATAACTTTTTATTTTAAGTAGTACATAATATTATCTATATGAAAATAAATATTATGAGTCTACTTTTACTTTTCATAACACTTGTGTATATTTGAATGGTGACTACATAATAGTCAAACTTATTTATTATTGAATAGGCTTGAGAACTCACATCCTCCATTGAATGATTTTTTTTGAAAAGGTATTTAGAAAAATGCTCTTGATTTTCAAATTTGAATTGATTTTGGGAATTAAATTCATGATTTTATAGCTATATATAACACTATAACTATAACTATATATATATAACTACATTCATTTAGTTGTTACAAGAATTTAACTTTATTTAAGAGCATCTTTTATGTTTTAAAATTATTTTTATAGTTAACATACACTAAAGAACATACATTTTAAATGCATCTTCTGAGGTTTGACAAATGCGTGTACTCTCTTGTCTCCACTGTTGGATACTCACCAGTGGTATTCTATTGTTAAAATACCTTTTGGTTGTTTCCAGCCTTTCATTATCATGAACAAAGGTGTCATAAATATTCATATGCAAGTTTAATTTTGGATAGGCATTTCTCTTCAGTAAATACTTTGTGGTGTAAACTCTAGCTGATATTTAATTTTATTGTCCGAACCCATTTTCTAGTGTTTGTACCATTTTATATCCCACTGGCAATAATACATGAGCATTCTAGTTATTCCATATCGCTGCCAGAACTTGTGATCTACACTGATATAGAACACACTAAAGTGTCTGTTGAAATCATTTAGCCATTATTTGATTGATTTGTTTGTCTTATTGTTGATTTTTCAGATCTTTAAAATTGTATTTGAGTGCAAGTCTTTTGATAAATTGTTGTCCAAAGAGAGCATCAACACTGTTTGTAATAATAGTGCTTGACTCCTTTCTTGTCCATGTTGTGTTCATGAATCCTAAAATGGCCATAAAAGGTATTCCTTACTTTTTTTTTACTGTGTATATGGGTCTGTTTAGGAAGATGAGAACGAAAGAATGATCATAACACTTTTAGTTAGATGTTCTTTTAAATCATGGCAGTAATGTGGTCAATTATTAATATTTATTGTGTCACAGAAATGTCTTGCTTTAAATGACATCTAAATATTTACTATAACCTCTCATAGTATTTTATAGCTTTACATAAATTTTAAAAATATGATAAATTGCTCATTCAGGAAAACCCAATTTATAGGAATAATTTGTCCCTATAAAACATTCTGTCTTTAATTTAAAGAGAAAAATATTAATATTCTGATGACAGCTATTTCTCTCTTCTCTAGGTAAAAAAGTACATTGTTGAGAATACATGTACAGAGACAATTATCCATAATTGTCCATAATTATAATATATTTATGGACATATTATATATAATATATATATAGATAATATAATTATCCAAAATCCATATTCAGATTTTGAAGTTCACTTCAAACCCCAGTTTAAAGCCCATGCAGAAGCTCGGCCTTTATTTGTGTCGGCATGATGCCATATCTTCACTGCCTTTAAGATTCAGCATTTCCTTTTAAAAATATTTATTGTTATTTATTGAAGATAAATATTAAAATATATATATATATATATATATATATATATATATATATATATATATATATAAAGAGAGAGAGAGAGAGAGAGAGAGAGAGAGGGAGAAGAGAGAAGATGGGCCAACGGGGCCTCCTGCCACTGCAAATAAATTCCAAACCCATGTTCCACTTTGTTCATCTGGCTTTATATGGGTACTGGGGAACTGAATCCTGGGTTGGCTGACTTTATAAGCAAATGCCTTTAACTGCTGAACCATCTCCCCAGCAGTTCAGTATTGTGCATATCACACATCCTACAAAGTCCTAGTGCGGGGTTAATCTTGTGAAATATAGGGTTTGGAGAAAGAAATGTGAGCCCAACATGCTACCTATTAGTTAATTACTGCTGTGTGTGCCTGCATTCATGAAGTGCCTTCATAAGGGGAAGGCAAGATGATATATCGGAGCAAGAAAGTGATATGCTTCTTGAATTGATGAGCTTTGAAGTGGAATCTTAAGTGTAAGGATATGTTGCTAATATTGTGGGGATTGGATTCCTCTCCTCTGGAGTATTTCTCAGTGAGGGATGCTTGAACACTGTGGCGTTGGGTAGCTCTGGTTAGATGTTGAGGAAATTGTTTTGGAGAAAGTAATATGCTGACATTGGCCTGTTCTGCCAGAGGAGATGGGCTTTAGGACAGGGCATTTTCATGCCATGAGGGTTAGTACATTGCTTTTTATGTCCATATGATGGGTTTTAATTTCACACTATAATATTTATAATAATGAGTTTATAATAAATCTCAGAAGTTGAGATGTTAGAACGAAAGTGATTTCTAAAGAACTGAAATTTCAGTTTTGGTCATAAGCTCTTTTTCTTAGGAGTTTTACCTCAAAGCATAACAACCACTTGAATAGGAATAAATCCTTTATTTTTGTGTTTATTCTGGGCACAGTGCCAAGTTCTTGATGGGGAAGTTTATCCCCTAAAGAATTAATTTCTGACATGGAAGGTTTTTCATGGGCTTTGTTGGACTGAGCAGACTCTCCAGTACATTTAGAGCAGAGCTCTTAGAGGACACTCTGACAACAGAGGACCTGGGACTTCCTTGTGATGGGACAGCTACTTACTGCATAGGAGCGATTTCCCTTGACTCTAGAAATAATTAGATCCTGACAGAGTCAGTGGTCAAGACCACTACCCAAGACTGACTTCTAACTTCCACACACACACCTGCTGACACACACATGCATGCACCCATACACACACACACACACACACACACAGAGAGAGAGAGAGAGAGAGAGAGAGAGAGAGAGAGAGAGAGAGAGAGAGAGAGAGAGAGAGAGACGAGAGAGAGAGAGAATTAACACATTCCACTCTGTAGAACTTTAAAGCACTTTTTTCTTATTTAGAACACTTTCTGAAATACTTGTTTGATTTCATTCAACATATTTAACCCCTCCTACATGATATATTTCTGTCTATATGTATATCTGTGTCTACATCTATATATAAAATGAATGAATGAGCGAGAGGGTGTGTGTTAGTTGGTTTAGAAATACCGAGGTCAATGTGACATGACCTTTGCAGAGCTCAGGACACAAAATGCTTACTTGTGATGCGTGGTGAACATGCAGCATGAAGGTCCTGAACTGCATTCTGTATCTGTTACAGAGACTCAGTTGCACCTGTGTCAGGGAACAAGTGCATGTAACAAAGCAGCACAAAATTTGTTGGCCTGTATGATAGAATGTAACAAGAGTCATCATTATTTAGCATCTTTTATTTCTAGGATGCAATCTACTAAACTAATGCTTTTTGTATTTGATTTTTTTTTGTTGATAATGTATACAAAACAGTAGTCAAGTACCTCTGACCTTAACGGAAATTGAAAAGTTTATATATATATTAAAATGATTATGTTCTTTCATTTCCTTGGGGCTGTCTATATACAACAAACATCTTCATCTGTGAAAGTTTAAGCAGCCAGGCTAACTCTCACAAGGTTTCAGGTGTTTGGGCATTCCCTGGCTTCTCTAGCAGTCTGCATATGCTGATCCAGAAAATGCTAACGCTTCAATTTGCATTTTTATACATGTTATGGCTTTATAGAGTGTCATCAAATGCACTTGACTGGAAGATTAATCAATAGCAGAGATTTTAGCTTACTATTACTTTGTTGGAAGAATCTAGCATTTTTGGACAAATTAGGCAACTGTATTTTTATTCCATTCATATTGAGCTCCCAAATGTAGCCCCAAAGAAACAATTTCTTTCTGTATTCTCAATTTAATTTATACCTTAGGAAGCTGGCACCTATGAGAGTGATCCCTGAGATACTCATGTATAAAATAGCTGCCTGTGGATTTCCATCTCAACTATCAGTAGACCTGAATAGGGAAATTAAGTTCATTGAGGAGATGGGCTGTGCCAGGGCTGTAAGGAATGAAGGAGTGGTAGGAAGGTAGGGACTAAGTGGTGAATGCTCATGTGTGTGTGTGAGTGATCATGAGTCAGATTCAGTTGGCTGTGGTCACACTATAATGCAGGCCCACTTTTAACAGATTGCACAATTTCTTTTCTTCCAAGTGGAACAAGAACATTAATAACGTTTTCGCTGTAAAATTTCCACCTTTCTAATGCTGTCTGTGCCAGACAGCTTTGCAACTTATCTAGTCTTCCCATACCCAACGTGGATGTCCTGGTATCTGAGTCCATTTCATCACCATTTTAAGCTCTGTCCTGCACCATTTAACAGTGGCTTTGAAATAATGTTAATTCATCTTTATTAGCAACAGATATTACTTACCAAACAAGGTTATATTGTGGCTACCTAAGGCCAAACCACATTTCACATTAAGCATGACCATAGTTACTTTTTAATGTCTTCTAACATGAATGCCATTCTCTTCCTAAGATTGGAATACTTTGAGCTATTCGTGGTTTCACTCTACATGGAAGACATAGAGCAACACAGGTCTACTTGCCAAAGCCTCTACAGATGATACAACTTAACCTTAAAGGGTCTATGCTC
>PVHP010031354.1:0-22145 GCA_004024765.1 Zapus hudsonius | reverse complement strand
GGCTGTTTCTTTGGAAATACCACCAAGCAGGCTGGCTGCCTGCCGGGGCCTCCCAGCCTCTTCCTGCCCAGGGGGCCCTCCTTCCCAGGACCAACCCTCTGCGGGAGTGGACATCCACACACTTCTCTTCTAGACTCATAAATCGGGTCTGGGGACAAGAGCCATCTGCAGAGCCAGTGAGAGCAGCCCCTGGAGGTCCCCTCAATAAACTGGCCACCTCCTGCTTGAGACTCATGGAGGCCAGGATACCCAAACAGCTTCTAGAACTTGGACAGGAGTCTGTCCTAACAGCAGCACTCTCTGAAGTCAATAAGGCTTTTCACAAGCTGCCTTCCCCTTGCCTATCTCCCTCTGCTAAATTGCCCCCCATGCCCAGCACCCAGCACATGTGAGAACCCACTAACAGGCACTGGGTGTGTTCTTTCCATTACCATCGGTAGTCAGACATTAGCAGGCTTGGAGGTCTTTGGAGGAGGGTCTCAGCCTCCCTGGTATGAAATGGAGGAAGGTAGAGCCCGTCAATCACTCACCTGGCCAGGAGACCAGCCCTCATCAATAGACATGATAAAAACTAGGCAGAATGTTTATCCCCATAAGGAAAACGAAGCCCTTGGGGGCAGTTGCTTACATGCCCTCATTATGGAACATGCCTGCTTTTCTTCTTTGGATGTGAGCTGAAATCCTGAGCATGCTTGCCTGACATTTTGGGGCTTTTTCACCTTTTGCTGGTGTGCCCAATTTTTCATGGTCACGAGAGACAAAGAACTGGACAGTGTGGAAATCGGCAACACAAGAGAGCGACTTTCTGCCTTCTGAACCCCAGCACCCCCGAAAAGCCCAGATCCTTCCCTCAAGTGAGGATTTCTCACGGTTCTTTGTCCCATTGGAGCTGTTTCCTGCTCTGAGATATGGAAGCAGATGTCGGAACCTCTGGCCTGACACACCACATGCACATGCTTTATCTCATCCGTCATTTTCATCATGTGTACTGAGCTGGTGATGCCCAGAAGAGCCAGAACACCCTGGCTCCTGTTAGCTAAGTCCCCACAATTTGCTGAGTATGACAGCTAGTTTTATGTGGCTGGGGAGGGTGCCCGAGATGTGGCCAAATATTACTGTGGATGTTTCCATGAGGGTGGTTTTTGGACGAGATTTACATTTAAATCAGTCGATTTGCCTCCATAGTGTGGGCGGGCCCTGTACAATCAGTTGAAGGCATGAACGGAACCAGAAACTGATGACCTTCTTCCAAACAGACAGCCTTTGGATTTGAACTGAAAAAAAATGGATTCTTCTCTGGGTTTCCAGTCTGCCAGACCACCCTGCAGACTGTACACTCGCCAGCCTCCATAACTGTGTGACTATTTTTCCAGAGAACCTAATCCAGTGAAGGAGCCAAGACAGTCAACAGGAATGATTTCATGCAGAAGGTGAAAGGAGAACACAGTGTTCTCAGAGGACAGAGGAACCTCTCACCCAGGGTGGATCAGGGGTGACTTCACAGTTAAGTTCAAAAGAAGCACCTTGTCATATTACCTGGATAAGGACTGTTCCCCTTGGACCACTGCAGGGATGCACGTGGTCATATTTAACTGACAAGTGATGACTTTTGCAGTTAAGTCATCGTGTTATTTTCTGTCTAACCAGCCTGCCTTGTGGTCACCATTTAAGTCTACTAGGCACGTGTGAACCACTGAGCTGGATGTCTTTATGCAGCAAGGAGAGTCAGCAATTATTTTGGAAGCTCCCACAGGCCTCCTCAGTCAGCACCCTCGATCTTCCTTCCTGCCTACAGCCCTCCACAGATTTCTTTTGTTGCTCTTGGGCTGGAGAGATGGCTCAGTGGTTAAGGCACTTGCCTCCAGTGCCTAAGGCCCCGGGTGCAATTCCCCAGGTCCCACATAAGCCAGACCCACAAGGTGGTGGCTCTGGTGCACTCACTCTCTCTCTTTCTCTCTCTCTCTCTCTCTGCTTGAAAATGAATAAATAAAATAAAATTTTAAAAAAGATTTGTTTTGTTGCTCCCTAACTTGAACCAGGGCTGAACACATGGGCTGCCAGGACATCAGCTGGTGACTGGGCCCTGGTTCTCAAAGACCCAAGAGCTGATCTCATTGTTCCCAAGATTCAACTCTTCGGTCTGTATGGTGGTCTTATTAGCCCCTCCAACACCCAGACACTCTCATCATCGCTCCCTTGTGGAGGGAGAGATGAACACAGTAAAAACAGGAGGGGACAGGGAGAGGGGCCTCATGTTCACTGAGTACTCCTTCATGCCAGGCAATGAACTTGTGTTTCGTAGATTCTGACACATGCATTTCCCTAACACGTGCATGTTTTAGCTCAGCCGTCAGTCGTACAGCGGACACGGATCATACAGTTTGCATGTGACATTAGCAGTTTCAATGTAAGTATTGCAGACAGCTTCAGGTTGCTGGGATGAACATCCAAACCAGGCACAGTTTAAAGGAGGAAGGGATTTATTTCAAGCTTACAGATCCCGGGGAAGTTCCATCAGTGGTGGAAGAAGCTGTTTCCAGACATCCAAGCAGAGAGAAACAATCGAACAGACAGCAAGCAGCAGGGACCCAGGCAGAGCTCAGACTGCTCTGCAGACATTTGGGCTGGAAATTAGATCCACCCACAAACACAGGATCCAGCCCCAGTGACACTTCCTCCAGCCAGGAGGTTGGAGACCCAAGCTACAAGCTTTAATAAAACACTTGAGTCTATGGGGGACATACTTTCAAACTACCACAGTTCCCAGAGATAGTAGGACACTCTTCTAGAAGAACTGTATAGCTCCCAGAACGAGGATCTTGAGGAACACCCCACTTCCAGCAAGCACCAAAGGAATTTAGGGGAGAGCCTGAGTGTTGCAGTGTGTAGTTTAAGGGCTGACTACAGGCTGCAGAGATGGCTCAGTGGTTAAAGACACTTGCTTGCAAAGCCTGATGATCTGGATTCGATTCCCCAGTACCCACGTAAAGCCAGATGGACAAAGTGGAGCATGCATCTGGAGTTTGTTTACAGTGGCAGGAGGCCGTGGCATGCCCATATTTGTTCTCTCTCTCTCTCTCTCTCTCTCTCTCTCTCCTTCCCTCTTTCTCTCTGTCTCCCTTGGTCTCAAATAAATAAAATATTTTTAAAAAGGTTGACTTAGAAGAATTGCCAAATGAGGTGAAGACTTGGGAGTAGCCTGACCGATTTAATTCACTTCAGTTTTAAAAAATATTTTATTTATTTATTTATTTATGAGAGAGAGAGAGAGAGACAGAGAGACAGAGAGGCAGACACACAGAGAGAATGGGCACACCAGGGCCTACAGCCACTGCAGATGAACTCTGGACACTTGTGCCAGCTTGTGCATCTGGCTTTACGTGGATCCTGGGGAATTGAACTCGGGTTCTTCTGCTTTGCAGGCAAATGCCTTAACCACTAAGCCATCTCTCCAACCCCACTTCAATTTCTCATTTCATCCAGAATGTATTATCAATACAGGTTGAAAAAACTCTATGTTTACGGAGTCTAACAGAGTTCTCTTAATTAGCACAAAATTGATATTCTGAGTTCAGGATTGACAAACTTGGCTATGAAAGCCAGAGCCATGATACGCCAGTCACTCAACTCAGCCAAAGGGCATCCAGTCAGAATACAGGGGACATAATAATGAGAGTGCTCACCTGTGGCCCGTACCACTATATTGGCAGACACTGACATTTCAGTTCCATGTAATTTTCTTATTAGGTAAATGCTATTGGTTTATTGCGATTTTTGAGTGATCTGCGAATATAAAAGCAATTTATACGTCACAGGCCATATGAAAGTAGATGGCAAACCAATCTCTCTTCTAAGAAGCAAAACTTGTGGCCCATTCTCAGTGATGATGGCTTCCCCTCTGAGCTCAATGATGACGTGGTGGTTTGAATTAGGTGTCCCTCTTAAACTGGTGTTTTGAATGCTTAATTCCCAGCTGATGGCAATTTGGGAGGAAGAGCCTTGTTGGAGGAGGTGTGTTGTTGGGGGCGGGCTTAGGGTTATCATAGCCAGCTCCCCCTTGCCAGAGTTCAGCTCACTCTCCTGCTACAGCTTTACGCCTGATGATGGCGAGGAGGTGAGGTCCAGTTCTGTTCTACCCTCTCCTCTGCCATCAGGAAGCTTCCCCTGGAGACTATAAGCCAAAATAAACAACGTTTCTCCCATCAACTGCTTTTGGTTGGATGCTTTGTCCCAGCAACTCAAAGGTAACTACAACAAATGGTCTGTGGAAAGAGTGGAAGAAATAAGCTTTGCACCAATTCTGTGAAGCTATGTTCCCAGACGGAGACACGGAGACAGAAAGATCAGTTCAGGATCAGTGAGGAGGTCAAGATGAGGTTCAGGCCTAGTTGCCTAAGAAAAGGAAAGATGTCTCTTCCACAGACAGCAAGTTGGAGGTTCTCACCGACACGACCATCTACAGAGGAACCCTGGAATAGATTAAAGGCTCTAGCTGTTTTCATTATACCTGCCTCCACCATGCAGAAGAATGTAGGAATTTCAGTGGAGATATTTGGCGACTCCACAGGAGGTCATTGATCTACATGGAAGCCATTGGCCTTGGTACACCGAATGACATCTTTTGGAGGGCAAAATATAAAATTTTATCCTGCTCAGTGAAGCTTGTTTGACACATTCCGATAATACCAGCTCTTGGGAGGCAGAGGCAGGAGGTTCATCATGAGTTCAAGAATAGCCTGGACTACAGAGTTGTTACTGGTGGTTTCTAAGTGTTTTAAGATTCTTAGCACCTTACTCAAAGAATTAAAGAATGGCGTATACACATAGTGAGACAGCGAGAAACTTTATTAAGAGTAAAGTCACAGTGAAAGTTTGAGATACGCTGCCGAGAGGGAGGGGAACTCTCCCTACTAGAGAGTTCTCAGGGCCTTGGTTATTGCCTGGGTCTTCCTTTTAATTGTCTATGGCTTCTTTTTAAGGACCCCCCCCCAAGAGGGGTCAGTTGCTAGGGGCATAGATTGGTTTTATTGACAGGTTTGGGTTATATGGCCTTTTCTACTATGCGTGTCTTTTCCCATATTGGAATAGGAATAATAGTTCCTACCAGGAGGAGAAACCAAGTTCTTTGACAGGAGTGAGGTATACATGTAGCTTGGTGAAGGTGGGTCCCATGCCTCCTGCAGATTGCTTAAGTTCATTGTGAGGGGTATGCTTATTGCCCAACTCAAGCAGTGTCCTGTGCCTAAACTATTCTCTACGCTTGTCTGCCACAGAGTCCTTGTCTCAAAAAAAAAAAAAAAAAAGAAAAGAAAAGAAAAGAAAAAGGTTTTATCAGGTTTACTGTGCAGCCCACTATGTAAATATTAAGAAACACATTTTTAAGCAGAGAGGAAATGTGGACAGGAAGCATGGAATTGAGAGTAATTCTAAGGTATGTCTCCTGTCTTTCCACATGCTTGGGTTTCTGTAAGGAAACTGCATATAGGAAACAGTTTCTGTATAGGAAACTTCTGTCCTGTGCTTGGACTCCCCAGGGACCTGGAGCAGCAGAAGTGTGCAATGAGCCCTGTGGTCTATGAAACAGGGTCTGGCACAGTCCAATGGCCCCAGAGTCACAGCAGGAATGAACAGAGTTCTGCTTCTATTTTTCCAGGCGCCACACTGTGGGCTGACCTCCTGGAAGGTCCCTCAGATGTGCTCTACAGAGGGGCTTCCAAAATCAATAGGCTGTAAAAGTCTGGGCTGCAGCATCTTCCTTGGTTTACCTGACATCCATCAGGGTCTCCACCCCCAGTTCTCTCTGGGCTGCATGGGGTACAATGCAGGCCCAGGGGCTGGAAGGTCACTTCATGGCTACAGTGAACTGATAACCAGAGGTGAGTGGTTAAAAATGCTATTTGGAAATTGTTCTAGGCCTGCTGTGTTCATGGCAGTCTGAACCATCCATAGAAAGCGGTCCCCTCCATCCCCCTTTTTGGTGTGGCCCCAGAGGGTTACTGTCTTCTGGTTACATCTTCTGGTTACTGTCTGGATCTTGCTATGTAATGGTAACAGTTGTCATTTATGGAGCAAAGGCCATGTGCCAGGCACAGTCCTCCCAACCTCAGAACCTAGTCCTCTCCTTTGTACCCACACCAGCCGTGAGAGTGTTATCCCTGCTTTACATTTGAGCAGACTGAGATTCAGAGTCTTCTTGCCCAAGCCAGAAAATGCTCATGGCTTAACTGGGTTTCAGCACCTTTCGGCTTTCCTCTGAAGGGTGGGTGGTTTCCCCTCACAGAAGCTAGGGGTCAGGTCGGAGCCCAATCGCATCTTCCATGTCCCTGCCAATTGGCCTGCCACCTAAGCATTCCCTGACACCCACATCCATAAGGGAGCTGGCAGCGTCTCTACCCTCATGGCACCCAGAGGCAGGCAGTGATGAGTTTCCCCCATCTTGCGGACTACAGTAGTATAAGCCAGAGAAGAAGGAGGGGGAGGAGGCTTGAGTGTCCTCAGCTGTCCCACCCCCTCACCCTGGTGGTCAGGCTTCATAAGTTGTGAATCCACAAGGAGTCCCCTTCTCTGTTCGCCAGATCCCTCTGTCAAGGCCAAGTCCAGATCCCTAAGTGAAAGCAGGCCTAGTTTCTGGTACTGTGCTGGCATTTTTCATCTCTGGTTCATGGAAGCAGCTCCGTCCATCTACATTAGGTCTGTGTGCACAGAGCTAGCTCAGAGCTCCATGGACACTTGCGATGGAGTTTTTATTATATAAACAGAACGTGGTCTTTGAACGTGCTGGTCGCGTTGAAGGCATCGCTTCTTTGGGTTGTATTTTACCACAGGCATAGCAGCAGGCTGTCGGGAGCAGGCTGCGTGTTTCTGCTCTGGCAGGCAATGGGAAATATCCATGCTAAGAATGAGAAGCATGTTGCAGTGTTTATGGAAAATGAGACACACTTGTGATGAAAGACTACCACGCAGAGTGAACCGCTGCAGCTTGTGCACTGTGGGTGAGAAGGAGAAATGAAATCTAGGGCCACGTCCAGCCCTCACGTCCCCAGGAGAAGATGGTGGAGGGAGGAGATGTGACTTTTAAAGGACACCTCCATTTGGCTTTGGTCTGTGAAGGCTAATGAAAGAAGGCCAGCCAAGCTGTATGTTGGTGCTGTGTTCATCCATGTTACTCTTGGTGGGTTTTCCTGCTAATGTGGTTCCAGGATGTTCTTAAAAGAATTTCGGGACCTGGTAATTTTGGGGGGCATGTTTGGACTGGAACCCAAGGCTTTGTTCATGTCAAGCATACACACTGTCACTGCACCACACCCACAACCCTCCACAGATGTTTCCAAATGCCACATTTCATAATAACTAGCATTCTTTAAAGTAACTGTTAAGTTGGGAGACCACCAAGCAAAGATTTCAAAACCAATGGCTCTGGCTGTTGGCAGGAGTACTGTGGACAGCATCTGCCATGCATACGGGCTAGTCCTGGGACACTGTGGGGTCGGGACACTTCACATGGTTACTCTTGCCTCTGAAAAACTGTCACCACCCCCACCTGAGGAGCAGTGCCAGAGGCTGGTTTGCAGGACAGGATGTGACCCACAGGAGGCCTGCATGGAGGAGGAAGGCTTATAATGGCATCAAAGGACTGGGATGTGGAACATGGGGGTACTCAGAAGTCGCTCAGCCTGTAGACTCCCTGGGATGGGCCTTAGAGACCGTCATAAACACCACTGACACGGTTGGTTGGGGGTTTGTGTTCAGGGCTGGTGGGAACACGGAGTGTTAGCTGGGTCTTAGTGAAATTCAAGGTATGATTTGATTTTCATCTGTGGTGGTTTGAATGTGAATGTGAATGCCTGTGTCTCAGGGCCTCCTCCTGCTGGAGCAGGTGTCACTGGGGCAGATCTTGTAGTCCAGCCCTAAGATGTGTTCAGAGCTGTTTGAGCTCTGGCTGTTGGTGGTGTCTCTCTGTTATGGATCTATGGAAGTAAGCCAACTTCTTCTGCTCTGATGGAACTTCCCATAAATCTGTAAGCCTGAAGTAACCCCTTTCCTCCCAGAAGCTGTTTCTGGTCGTATGTTTGTCCAGTAACGAGAAAGTAACTGCTGCACCGTCCAAGCTCACAGCCTCCCCAAGTGTGTTGATGGCAGCTTGAGAAGCTATCATGGGTGACCTATGTGTCTGTGTTGGAAGGATGAATGAATGACAGGATGAGGGTTGGGAGCAGAGAGTCGTGAGATCCAGGTGTAGCGTGCAGCTTTGAAGGGCTGGACACTGTACCGGGCTAATCCCAGGCTAGTACTGTGTGCCAAATAAGTTTCCATGTAATGTAGTGAGTTCAATGGCCTGTGGCCTGGTGCTGACCCCACCCTAAGGTGCAGGGCAAGAAAGTACCTGCAGGAGAATTCCCCAGAGTTGAATGCTGGAGAAGAAATGATGGTGACCGTGGCAAAGCAGGAACTGGAAGTATATTCTAGACATGGGAAACGCCGTGAGCAGGACTCATCATATTTAGGAAGAATGGCTGGGAAGGGTCCAAGGTACAGTGTAGGAAGACTCCCTCCTTCCCTCCACAGTGTTTACTGAGCACACACTAAGTGCCCGACCTTGTTCTGGGGTTGGGAACTCTGTCCTGAATGAGACAGACTCATCTTGCCTCTAATGAGTCTGAGTTTTAGTCAGGGGAGCCAGACTGCCATCAAGAAAGCATATACTATTAGTATTCCATGGTAAGTTCTGAGAGAAATAAACAGCTAGGGAAGGCGGAGGTGGCCATGATTACAGTGTGGGAAATGCTGGGACATGCTGATAAGGTTGGGGAGGGACCAGAGCTACTGGTGATGCTTTAGAGGTGTTGCTATGGATGAACAGTGTCACCTCCAAATTCGTATGTTTGAGCCCCAATGGGTCCATGTTTGGAAATGGGGCCTTTAAAGAAGCCATTAATACTAGATGTGGCCCTAAGATGTGGTCCTCATACAGTAATACTTGTGTCCTTATAAGGAAGAGAGGCACCAGGGATGTGTGTGCCTCGGTGCCCAGGACTTGTTGGAGGAGGGCCACCTGCCAACCAAGGAGTGAGGCCTCAGGAGACTGAACCTGTGGACATCTTGCTATTGGGCTCCAGCCTCAGAACTGGGAAGTGGGAGTCTGCTGTTTAAGCTGTCACGGCTCCGTGATGTTTATGGCAGCCCCAGCCTGCTGACCCAGGTGTGCAATGTTGGAAAGCCCAGATGGAGGTGAAGCAAGGCTGGAGAGAGCGCACCAAGCAATGGGAGGTGGTGGCAGAGGCCAGCCTCCAGGCGATGCCCACATTAGACTGGACCTCTGGGCAGATGTGAGGAAGTTAAGTCCCCACAGGTAGGGATTAAGGGGTCACTGACACCTCTCAAGTAGGAACTTAGACCTGCCAGGGTCACCAGAATCACAGGTGTCAGATTGTTAAGGTGCCTGACATCCACACATCTCCATGTTGACTAGGAAGTGGGAATGGGGGCGGGGATCATTGTCCTGGAACTTCCTGTCTCTGAGGGTTGGACTCTTTGGGGTTCATTGTTCCCACACAAAGGGGCAGTGATAAGCCTGTTCTTTGTGGCTTCTGGTGCCAGCAGGAGAGACTGCCTCCCTGTCCTCAACTCTGTCCTGGGGCACCAGACGCTGCCAGGCCTCTGGGCACACTGGGAGGAAGGACATGATTTGTACCTGAATCACAAAAGGGAGATTAATGGGCTGTGGACAGGTGTGGGGAGACCGAGGATAAAGCCAGCATAGTCCTGGCCTGGGTCTATGAGCAGCGTTGCTATGGTGATGTGTTCAGTCTTTAACCCCAGCATCCTTTCCTTCCTCTTCCTTTCCCTCCTGTATTCTCCAGGGACCAACCAAAGGATGTTTCTAGCCCTCCCACTGGCTCTTCACTTTAACTGGCTGGGCACCCAGCCTAGTCCACTGTGCCCGTTTATCAGATGAGTCCTCGTCTACCTGCCCCACACAACTGTCTGGAGACCCAGAGCCCTCATAGATGGCCAGATCAGGAGTTGCTGACTGCATCAGTTGTCCGCTGTCACTTGGGTCCATACTGCTCCTGGAGCTCCTCCTGTCACCTGCTGGGCATCCTCCAGCCCCCACTTTGCCTGGAACCTGCAGATGGGGGTAGAGAGATTTTCTTTCCCATAACTTCTGTCAGCCCCATTTCCTCAACCAGTCTGGCTTTACTCAAGACCCAGGTGTTCTACCTCCTTGACCCCCAACTTGCCAAGAGTAGGCATTATGATAGTCTGTTCCCATGCCTCCTTTCTGTGCCCTCATCTTCTGGGCACCTTTTGTGCACCTGCTGCCTACTTGACCCCATCTCCTCTTTACTGGGCTGACCAGCTGTCTGATACACTGGATCACATCAAGGCTATGGAGCTTAGAGCTGTAAATGACAAGCACACAGCATGGGTCTCAAAAGAACAACATTTTGGTGAGCTGGGCCTGGAGACTGGTGGCCTTCTTGGCCAGTTGTGCCAATGCCCCCTCCACATCATAAATGCCCCGGGCTGCTGGCAGTGGGCCTGTCTTGTTTCATTAGTCCAAGTGGCTATTGCTGAACGCTCGCCAGGTGAAATGTCAGCGAGACCGAGTGGAACGGATAAGGGAGGCACAGGTGTACACCTGCTTGTCAGCTGCTTGCTCTAAGATCAGAACGTCACTCCCAAAGGGCAGAGGTTTTTGTCTGTATTGTCCATTACAGAATCAGCCCCCATGACATTCTTTCTGAGCACATGACTGACTCACAGTCCCCTAGCCTGGCCTGGCAGTTCCATCCACATGGATTCTAGACCCGATGACTTCTTGGGGTTCTCCATTATGTTAAAATCTGCTGTGTGTGGATTTCATCTGCCATTGTTAAAAGAACCATTTGGGTTCTGCCTGATAGAGGTACTGTCATACGTAATTACCAAGAGGAATTTGACAGTGTCCACAACCCCATTGTTCAGTTCCTTCCTTCCATTCATCCAAGAAGGACATGGGACTCATTACTGTGTATGAACCCCCTTCTTCAGAGGGACACCATGGCTGGGGTCCGATTAATGTTTTACCCAAGGTCACACAAACAGTAGATACTGTGGTTTGAATGGGAAATGTCCCCCACAGGCTTGTTCTCCATCAGGAGGTGCTGTTTGGGAACGTTGTGGAACCTTTAAAAGGTTGAGCCTTGAGGTTAGAGAGATGGCTCAGCCATTAAAGGCACTTGCTTGCAAAGCCTGATGGCCTGGGTTTGATTCCCCAGTGCCCAAGTAAAGCCAGATGCACAGGATGGAGTATGTTCATTTGCAGAGGCAGGAGGCCCTGGCACACCCATGCCCATTCATTCTCACTCTCTCTAATAACTAAGTATTTTTAAAAACAAGAGGTGGATTCTTGCTGGAGGAAGTGGGTCACTTCCTGTCCTCTCTCTGGGCTTCCTGACTATGAAGCCATTTTCTGTTCCTGCAGCCATGTCCTCCTCATCACCACAGATTACATCCCTGTGAACTGTAAGCCAAAATAAACCCTCTCTTCTTACGCCGCTTCTTGTCAGGTATTTTGGTCCCAGCAATGAGAAGAGTAACTAATGGTGAGCCTAGAAGCCCAGCCCAGGGTGATCCCCTGCCTTCCTTCCATTCTTTCCTTTTTCTTTCTCTCTGACTTGTGGGGAGTGTGGGGGGAAGGGCCAGACTTATGGGGCCTTTCCACTCCAAAGGACAAACATCCACTTTTGTCTAAATTCTTGGCCTCTGAGACAGTCTATTCTAAAATTTGAGAGACGAAGTTCATATACTATAAAAACCACCCGTGGCCGAGTGTGCTGGTGCACACCTTTAATCCCAACACTCAGAGGTAGGAGGATCTCCATGAGTTCAAGGCCACCCTGAGACTACATAGTGAATTCCAGGTCAGCCTGGGCTAGAGTGAGACCTTACCTCAAGAAAACAAAAACAAAAACAAAACAAAACAAAAAAATCACCCATGTGAAAGTGTTCATTTCAGTGACATCTAGGACATTCAGTGTCACTCCAATAGAAAGATCTGAAATTTTTCATCATCTTCAAAGAATACAACAGTCAGGCCTTTTCCTTTAGCTTCTGGCCACCATCACTGTCGCCATCCATAACGTGTCTGTGAAGTTGACTCTGCTGAGCCTTTCATATAAATGGGCTACACAATGCCTGTGTGGTTTCTGCCACTCAGCAGAGCATATGCAGGCTCATATCGTAGCCTCTAGTCGTACCTCATCCCCCTTTAAGGCTGAATAATGTTCCTTTGTGAGGCTAGACTCCTTTGTTCATCCAAGCTAGTGACACTTCAAAAAGTTTCTAGAAAATTCTTGGGACATCACATATGATACAGTGGTTCAAGAAGTAGCTTGAGTCTCAGTTCAAGTTGAACTTCCCTTTCTGCCTAAAGGGGTCTATATCACAGTCAGGTTCTCGGGGACACTGAGACAGTCCCAGGAAGGTCCATAGAAGTGAGTGCAGCCTGGCTAGGCCTGGTGGCTCACACATGTAATCCTAGCAGCACTCAGGAGGGGGAGGCAGGTGAATCTCAAGTTCAAGGCTAGCCTGGGCTACATGTACAATAAACAAAAACCAAAAGCCAAAACAAACAAACACTGAGTGAAGACTAGCGGCTCAGTCAGATGAGACCCAAGGGATAATGGGGGACAGACAGCCTTGGGTAGGTCTTCTGTGTAACCCTGGCCCAGTGTTACTGGAAACCTAGGTGAAACCCCTTGGATGCCCTCCCTAGACATGAAATTAGGCCTCAGGCTGAGCTTCTGTTTTTCCAGCTCTGATTCCACTCTGGTCCCTCTGTAGTCCTGGCTGCTTTGAGTTTAGCACCCAAATTTGGGTTTACTGATTAGTTTTCCTTCCACACCCACTAGAACCTTCCTTGGGGTACAGATCATGGGACCCTGGACTCGTGCAAGGACTAGGGCTCCTGGGGCAATCATGTGAGTCAACTGTTATGGAGCCAGACTGATGTCAACCACTGAACTGGTACGGCCAAAGAGCTATTTCCAAGGTGTATGAGGAACCCTGTCTCAGATCTGCATCCCTGCAGATAGACTTGGGGCCAGTGACTGCAGGAGGGGTGAGGTGAGTGGAGGTTAAGGAAGACCTGGTACACCAGGTAGAGTCTAGAGGGTTCACCCAGGAGCCCTCCCTTCAGGAGCAGGTAGCTTATTCAGGCTTCTCCTTGGCTTCTGATGCATAGCCCTTGGCTCATGGTAAGTTTTCAGTAAGTGTAAGCTGTTAATACTGACATTGCATGACTGTAATCTCATGACTTTGGAAGCAAAGGCAGGAGAATCGCCATGAATTTGAGTCCAGCCAAGACTATATAGTTCTGAGCCAGCCAGTGCTATGGAATGAGGTCCTGTCTCATAAAAAACAAACAAAAAACAAATTAACTACCCTCTCAATTACTATGATACTATGTAATAAATAATAACACAATTATTATTATGTATTATTGTACCAACAATATATACCAATAAATATAAACCAGTGTATATCAATAAATAATCTTATTATTTATTGGTTTTAAAAAGCAAAGATGTGGCCAGTTTGCTCATTGGTGGGTGATTTGCAGTTTCCCAGTAGAGAGTGGACAGAGACCCAGTCTTGTTGAAAGTGGAGCTTCACTGTGTGACTGGGCCACCTGTAGGTGACCTACCACAAACCACAGAGTCCCAGCCTCAGTCACAGCTAAGGACTGCAGCTGGGGCTCTGCATGCCAGGCTGTAGCCCATGCTTGGCCAGATTCAAACCAGATGCAGCCCTCCTGGGGCTCTCCCCTCCTTTCATCCTGTTCCCAATGGCTTTGAGGATGGAGCCAATTTCTCCTTGAACTTCTTGAATGATATGGCGGTCAGGCTGATAGCCACCTTGCACGGTTTGGCTGATGGAACAAACTTTTCAGGGTTCCCGGGAGGGTTCCTTGAGCTCACAAGTCAGCTGCTGATCTTGTCAAAATGCAGAGGCCAATTTGGCAAGTCTGGGCTGGGGCTTGAGTGCTGATTTTTCTAACACACACCCAGGTGAGTCTACGCGACGGGTGGTGGTCTTCTGTCCACCTTGGGTGTCACATTATCCTTGAGCCTGGGTTGTGTGTTGATTGGCTCAGCCTTCATGGGAACCTGTACATGACCCCATAGGGTCCTCCTCGGCCTCCGTAGTGGTGAGGCATTGCTCCTCTAGTGGCTGGAGGTGTTGTGACAGTGGTGATCATCCTGGCTGACAGGACTCAAGCCATTTTTTTTTCTATGCTAATGGCCAGTGGCCCTGGGCTAAAGTTGCCCAGTGACTATTAAATGTGTTCTTCTGAGCCTGTGACCGACCCATTCTTACCTATGGTACAGCTCAGACTGCTGAGAACTTGAGGATCAGGCCTGGGGGGCTTCCATAGGCTCTAGGGGGGCTCCTGGGAAGAATGAGGCATTTTCGCCTCTTTCCTTGCTGTAGTCATTGCTCTCAGTCATATGTAAACTGTTAGTGTGACTTTGGTGTCACATTACTGCCACATGGGCAGCATCATGCAGAAGGGGACAGGAAGAGAGCCTTAAGTCCCCTCCTGGGGCCTGCTGGGCCAGTTCCCAAACCAGCCTTCCCAGCGGGCGTTGAGTGCATGGAAGGGTGGGTGCCTTATGGAGATTGTGAGTGTACTTAGGCTTCTGGAATGTTCTAAAACCAGAAGGAGCATGCACCTAATCCGTAGAGAATGTGGGGAATGAGTGAGCTGCTCTGCCCTGGCCAGGCGGGGCCCAAGGCCCACTCCCTGTCTCCCAAGCCTGGCACGGTTGGCAGTCTGCTGGCCTTGGGGCCTCAGTGTTTTTAGGGGCAGCCATTTCCTCTAGGAAATGGGGTGGAGAGGCAGAAAGCCCAGGTTGTGTTCTGTCCAGGTCCTTCAATGGGACAGTGTTGGGAAAGGAATGAAATCCCTGTTTGGATTTTAAGAGTTTCAGAAACACCTTGCAGGGCCAGGAGTGACTGAAATGTGACCAAGACTCCTTGGGACATGTGTGTGGGGCTTGAAATCAGATGAGTTGGAATAACCCATTTGAAGCATCTTGAAAAGCTGTCATAGAGCCCAGGGTGGGGCACACATCTTTAATCCCAGCACTCAAGAGGCAGAGGTAGGATCACTGTGAGTTTGAGCACAGCCTGAGACTACGTAGTGAATTCCAGGTCAGGATGGTCTAGAGAGAGACCCTACCTTGAAAAACCAACGAAAAAAAGATATCATATTTCTAACTCTGAGCCAACAGGCTGGGCATGCAGGCAGGAAAGCCCTGGGGGTTGAGGCCAGGGCTGTCTGGGCAGTTAGACTCTAGAAATGGCTCGGCAGAGGTGCTGGGGCCCAATGTAGAGCAAGCTGCTCAGCCTTGAGGTCCGTACAAAATTGAATGAGGGGCCCAAGTGAAGGTTTGTGGGGACTCATGAGGGGCTTCTCAGAGCCAGAAAGGGTGGCAGCTGTCACCTCCCAGGAGCTGGCTGACACCAAGGACATTTTTGGAGCAAGGACCTTATGTGCACGTTTACCCCATCTTCATGGAGACCCCGCGGAGGGCCGTTGTTTGTGCCTCTTGCTCTGATGGAAGGACCAGGGATCCTGAGCAGATGTGGTCATTGAAGTAACCAGAAGCCACGCAGAGGTGAAAGGCATCCACAAACCATCTGGGTCTTGCCAAGCTTCCTGCATGACTCTGAGCCACATTATCTGGGGTTGAGTGGGATGGCTGTTGTCTAGAAGGAGCCGTTTCAGTGTTAAAAATGGAGACATAAAATCTCTGAGAACTGGAAAGAGAGGAATATAGAACAAGAAATGGCCTCCTGGAAGCATCCTGAGGAGTTTTCAGGCAACTGATATCTAAGCAGGGTCTAAGGCCAGAGAGGTTTAAAACCTCCATGAATCAGCTTGTGTAGACAGACCTTGGTATCTTCACTGCTAGATGCTGACTGAAGCTCTCTCTGTTTGGAGCAGGCTGAGTATTCATCCCCTACTTTGAACAGTTATTAACAACAACCTGCCATCCCTGTTTTAATTTCTTCCTCGTATCATTACTGTTTTCTGGAGTACTTTCATCCTGGATATCATGCCAGCTCACCTGGAGGTATGTCAGCCAGTCTGCATCACAGACTGTCCTTTGGTCTTCCTTTCCAGTGTTCTGATGGCCTCAGAGGTGTCCTTTTACATAGTCAGTGGTTTGGACCCGGGAACAACCACCAGACACTGCATTTGGTAGATGTGTTTCAGTCTTCTAGAATAGTCTTTTTTTTTTCCCCCTGTGCCAAATTATTTGTGAAAATTTACACTTTTGGGATTTTCTGTTGAGATCTCTGTGTTGTCCTTTTACTTATCCCTCAGCTTCCTGTGTTTCTTTCATGTACACATGTATGTGTGTATATTTGTAAATGCATGTATGTGTGTCTGGATGCCATGTATGAACATATACATGTTTGCATGTAGTTTTTTTTAGGCAGAATATTACTATCTATCCCAGGCTGACCTCAAATTCATGATCTTCCTGTCAGCCTCTCAAGTACAGATGTGCACCTCTGCACCCAGCACCCATACGTCCTTTAAATCAGAGATGGAACTAGGAGAGGGGTCAGGGTTAGATAAGGACCCCCAATTGGTGCCACCCATCCTGCTCATCACACAGTGGAGATGGGTCGGGGGGCAAGCTCATCCAGTCTCACAGTCTTTTGTCTGCCTTTTAACTTCCTCCACAGTGGACCAGGCCCATGTGATCAGGAATGATGGCAGAGTACATTGTAACTCTTGTACACTACTGGTTTGGAAGGTCCTGAATGTCACTTGAAAAAGTCTCTGTGGAGAAAGCCTGGTTATTGAGGCTTGCCACATTCAGAAAGCCGAGATACATAGGGCTGTGATGCTGTCTGGCCTGGTAGAGTGGACCTTGAGGAGGGACCTGCCGTGGGCTGCTGAAAGAAAGCAAAGCCCAAGCTTCCAAGAGCTGGCCAAGGCTTTCTTTCCCATTTCCTTGTCCTCAAACTCTAGCTGCCCATAAAAGCCAGCACCATACTGTGGCCTAGAAGGCATTGCACCCCAGATTGTGTGAAAAGGGTGTCAAGGAAAATCCTGTCACTCAGAGCACATCAACGCCAACAGAGCCACACTCAGTGCGCATGACAGGATGGGAAGATGCAGTTTGGCCATCATGGAAACACATTTGAGAGAATGACAGCAAGTGAAACATGGCTGGCAGACTAGACGAAGGCACATCCTAGATGACGCCATATTCCAGGGGTTGTCTGTGAACACTCTGACAGTGGAAGAACTTCGTGACTCTGACTTCAGGAAGGTGAGACCTCGCAGGTGCTACAATAGAAAATAACAAATCAGGGCTGGAGAGATGGCTCAGCAGTTACAGGCACTTGCTTGAAAATAACAAATGAGATTTAAAGCAATTTCAGGGCTAAGGAACCATTGAAATGCTTCATAAAAGCAACGTTTATAATAAAAACCCATCACTGCCAGTCAACAAATACAACAATGGATTGGAAAGTTTCCAAAAGGAAAAACACAAATGGACATTAAGTATTTAAAAAAAACTTTTTAAAAGCCATCAGGGAGCCAGGCGTGGTGGCGCACACCTTTAATCCCAGCACTCGAGAGGCAGAGGTAGGAGGATCACCATGAGTTCAAGGCCACCCTGAGACCACATAGTGAATTTCAGGTCAACCTGGACTAGAGACCCTACCTCAAAAAACAAACAAACAAACAAAAAAAAGCCATTGGGGAGATGCATTGAGTTTCCAACTCTCTCCAGTCAGAATGGTTATCATCTAGAAAATAAATTCAAACAAATGCTGGTGAGGATATGGGGAAAGAGGAACTCTTATACACGCCTAGTGGGAATGTAAACTGGTATAGCCACTATGGGAATCAGTATAGAGATCTCTTGAAAAATAAAAGATTTTATATCCTACCACATAGACATGACTCACCCATGTTTATTTCTGCTCTATTCACAATAGCAAGGACATGGAATCAACCTAGATGTCTACCAAAAGATGAATGGATATTGAAAATGTGGTATACTTACACAACAGATTTTTATTTAGCTATAAAGAAAAATGAAATTATGAAAATTTCAGGAAAATGGATGGAAATAGATGAAGGTAACCAGGGTTTTTTTTTTTTTTTTTGTTTGTTTGTTTTATTTTTTGAGGTAGGGTCTCACTCTAGCCCAGGCTGACCTGGAATTTACTATGTAGTCTCAGAGTGGCCTTGAACTCTTGGTGATCCTCCTACCTCTGCCTCCTGAATTCTGGGATTAAAGGCGTGTGCCACCATGCCCAGCTAAAAAGTTCTCGATTTAATTTGCAAATTGGAAGAGATATGTAGATAACTTTGAACAGTGAAATTGTTCACATGGAAGAATCTTCCTAGTAAACACATGGGAAAAAGACAAGAACTATGTATGGTAGGTGTCATGGTTTGATCCAGGTGTCCCCCACAAATAAATGAATGTATTCTGGGTGATCAATCCTCAGCTGATGGCAGTTTGGTTTTACAACCTCGCTGGAGCTGTGTTGTTGGGGGCGGGCTTATGGGGTTATGAACCAGCTTCCCCTCGCCAGTATTTGGCACACCTTCCTGCTGCTGTTTGCAGTGCTGTGGCAGAGGTGATATCCACCCCTCTGCTCATGCCATCGTTTTCCCTGCCAGGATGGAGTCTCCCCTGAAGTCCATAACCCAAATATAACTCATTCCTCCACAGACCGCTTTTGCTTGGGTTCTTTCTGCGCAGCAACAGAGAAAGCTGACTGCAATAGTAGGGTAGAGGGTAGGAGATCAAATACAATGATAATTGATGTCTCAGAGAGACAGACCCAACAAATACCGTAAGAAAAATATACTCAGAGACACAGATCATCAGGCATAAACCAGTAACAAAGGGACCCTAGAAAAGAAAATTGGAAGGTCAAGACTGAGGCTACTCTGTATCCTGGTTAAGCTATTAAACTTGGTGGAACCAACCTAGGTGTCCAACAACACAGGAATGGATGGATAAAAAATGTGATACATATACACATACATGCATATATCTACATATGTATATGTGCAATGGAATTTTTTGTTGTTGTTTTTTATTTTTTGAGGTAGGGTCTCACTCTAGCTTAGGCTGACCTGGAATTCACTATGTAGTCTCAGGGTGGCCTTGAACTCATGACAGTCCTCCTCTCACTGCCTCCCCAGTGCAATGAAATTTTTTAGCAATAAGAAAGTTATATTATTGGCAGAAAACTGGATGCAAATTGAAATGATTTTATTAACCAAATTAAGGATCTCAGAAAGACAAATATTGTCTGCTTTCTCTCATATATGGTTCTTAGGTTTTATATGAATACATAAAATTGTGTATGTTTGGGACAAAGGGGACTGATGGGAGGGGGAGGGGGAGAATATGGGTCATGGGGGCCGGGATGTGCTCAACCTGCAATGTATACCTGGATGAAAATGTTCCTAGCACAGTGCCATGCACAAGGAATACATATAATGAAAATTTAAAAATAAATAAATTTTAAGATAAAATTTAAAAAAGAAAATAAGATATTGAACTTAGAGGATAGACAAAGACTATCTTTCTTTAGGTCTCCAATCAGAAACCTGCAAGGAGGAAATGTGAGGCGTCCCAGGCTCAGTAGGAGAAGATGATGGTGCAGTGTGTGGAGGTTCTGACGGCAAGAGGCAAGACTGCAAGAGCCAACTTTGAATGGTGCAAGTTGCATTTCATTTAGGCAGGCCATGGATAGAGGTGGACGGATCAGACTGATATGTCTAGTAGGAAGAGAAAGCTTAATCCTAAAACCATAGGCTCTGGCTTGTGAGTCCCAGGACCAGAACCAGGTGAACCTCCACAGGGAGGAGCTGGACAGGGAGATCCATGAGGTTGCCCAAACAATGTAGGTCATTGCCAAACACTCAGTTACCTGACAGAGCTAAATGGTAAGAGCCTATGGCTGAAGACACCTAGAAACCAGGTGGGAATGGAGAGGAAAGCCAGTCCTCTCCTAATAAACCCTCATGATGCTGGAAAGTGACAATGGTCACCAACAGTGCAAATAAGCAAGAGACCCTGAAAATGACACAACCCATCAGATGGGCAAGAAACACACACTTGTGCAATAGTGGTACACAGCCCATGGGGTAACCAACTGCCCTTTGATTGGGCATGTGGCCCTAGCAGTGAGAGGAGCTCATATCTGGTAGTGGGAAGCAAGACGGCCCCAAAGACAGGAAACTCACCGCCCCCAGAGAAGAAGCCCCCATTGTTCTCTGGACAAGTTGAGCGGGTATCCTCACCAAAATGTTTCTCAAAATTATATGCATATCCCCCTTTAATCAAAGCTACTCCCACCCTTGGTTGGAGAATCTGTTTTATCTTACAGATGGCAGAGCATTCTGGGGAGATCCAAGATCCACTAATTTAACAAGAAAACACAGCCAACTGCTCACCATGAGATGTGCCACCTCTACCACATTTACTGGGCCCAGGAGAAACCACAGAGGAAACAGTGGCAGGAGTTTTGCTCCTAATACTACCCTGACAACCACCTTCAGGGAACTGGCAACAAGCACAGAGGTGAACTGAAACACATGGGAACAGAAATATGGAGGCCATAGAGAACTTAGCACTAAAAGCAAACTGATAACACACCCAAGGCTCAGGAATTGCTGGGAAAGAAGAGGCAGGAAGCTTGTAAGAACCACAGGGTGGGTAGAAATACCCAGAGGAACCTTCACACACTACACCATTGTCACTTAGTCCCTTCCCCCTCGCCCCAGAAATGAACAGAAGTCCTAACTACCCCACAGTGAATACCAAGGACCCTACTGAGGAGGACCCTCAGAGAAAAGGGAACTGGGGTATGGCCGTGCAAGTCTGCACCTCCAATCTTTTGAGGGTGGAGACTGGAGAGTTGTTGGAGATCACTGACCGAAAAATGGCAGCTCTAGGCTGAGGGGCAGTCCCATGTCAAGAAAGTATGCTTTTGAGCAGTAGCAGGGCAGTCGAAGTCCTGCTCTGGCCTCCACAGGCACACACACACACACACACACACACACACACACACACACACACACACACACTGCCCACAAGCAACTGTACACAAATGAACATCACATAAATACAGACACTCTACACACACTTGCTCAACACCACCAACCAAAGAACTAGGAAATATGGTGTACCCAGCAAAAACCAGGGATAGGGGAAAAATGAGAGGAGATGAGAACAGATTTCTTCTTTTTTTAATAAGAAGTCAAATGCAAACAAAAATTTGCATAAAACTTAACAACTCCACCATGCTACATATTTTCATCATTAAAATAAATCTTGGAGAAATCCATTAAAATTAATAATATTTGGGGAACTAAAACATTTAGTAAAAGGTTAAAATTCTATTTCTCTTTCTAATAAATAAAATTTAAAGATATTTTTAAAGGTGGGCTGAACAGTGACTGATCGAGGCCTGCATGCCCCATAGTGAGTATCATAATGCCAGTGAGCAGGGCCCCCAGGGTAACTGAGCCAGGGCGAGGGGACATGAGTATAGCCTGTTATATTTCATATAAAATAAAATTAAAAACAAAACAAGTAAAGAGAAAAAAATGGATTTGGGGTATTTATACATTGTTTTCTGATTAAATATAGGAGTGGGGAAAGACTTCCTGAACATTACCTTAGTAGTACAGAAGCAGCACGAACAGAGCCAACAGACTATCCTCAGAATGGGAGAAAATCTTCACCAGCTATACCACTGACAGAGGCCTAATATTTAGAATCTACAAAGAACTCAAAAAATTAAATAATAAAAATTCAAATAATCCACTCAAAAAACGGGGCAGAGAACTGAATAGAGAATTCTCAAAGGAGAATACAAATGGCCACATTCACTTAAGAAAATGTTCAACATCCTTAATCATCAGAGAAATGCAAATTCCACCTTACTCCAGCCAGGATGGCAATCATTAAGAAATCTAATGACAATAAATGTTGGTGAGGATGCGGGGAAAGAGGAACCCTCATTCTTTGCTGGTGGGAGTGCAAACTTGTACAACCACTGTGGAAATCAGTATGGAGCCTCCTGAAAAAAAA
>PVHP010031353.1:0-21110 GCA_004024765.1 Zapus hudsonius | reverse complement strand
TGTGCTTGTGTTGTGTGTGTATAACCACACATGTGTGTGCACATGTGTGTGCATGTATGGTACATTTACATGTGTGCAGGTGCATGCGCCCCATGGTCATAGGTGTAGAGACCAGGGGAAGACATCGGGTGTCCTCCTCTGTCTCTCTTCCACTATATTTCCCTAAGGCAGAGTCTCTCACTGAACCTGGAACTCTCTGGGTTTTTTTTTCAGTTAGACTAGCTCACCAGGGAACTCCAGAGATCCTCCTGTCTCCACCCTACTCAGCACTGGAATTACAGACACTCATGGCCATACCTGACTTTTTGCAGGGGTGCTGGGGATCAAACTCATGCTTATACAGCAGGCACTTGACCTTCTGAGCCATCTTCTCAGCTCCTGATGTGTGTGTTAAGTGGTGGGCCACTCCTCTCAGTGGTGAGGGCTTCTGCCCATGCACACAGGAATCCCATGCCCAGGGTGTCCCTCTCCTGTGTGGAGAGCTGCATGGAGGGCCAGGTGAGTTCCTACAAGGGGGGCAAGCAAGAACATGGGCAAAGTTCCAGAACACATCCAGGAGATTGTGAGTTAATCAACTTACCATCAAATTAGGGCAAGTCACAGTTTACCTCATGCCAAAACTGGCCACCACATCTGGCCCCAGCCTGTCTCTGTCTGCATGGGTAGAAGCATCCCTGGGAGATCCTGACAGCTTGGGAGAGGGAGAAGGGAGAGAGCAGGTGGAGGAGAAGGCTTGCAGTCAGCTTTCTCATTGCTGTACAGAAAAGAACCTAACCAAAAGCAGCTTGTGGAAGGAGTGGGTTTATTTTGGCTTACAGACTTGAAGGGAAGCTCCTTGAAGGCAGTGAAAATGATGGCATGAGCAGAAGGGTGTACATCACCTCCAGGCCAACATCAGGTGGACAAGAGCACCAGGAAGGTGTGCCAAACACTGGCAAGGCGAAGCTGCCTATAATACCCATAAGCCCACCCCCATAAAACACACCTCCAACAAGGTTCCAATTCCAAATCAGCTGGGGATCAAGCACTTAGAACACATTAAGTGTATGGGGGGACAACTGGATCAAACCACCACAGGAAAGTTTTATGTAAGAGACATATTTTGGCAAGCTTCCTAAGATCCCTAGACAGATCTAATAGGGACAGGGAACATCCCCTACTGCCTCTTCCTGGCCCACTCATCTCAAGGATGTCCTCTCCTAGAATTTCTCTCTCTCTCTCTCTCTCTCTCTCTCTCTCTCTCTCTCTCTCTCTCTCTGTGCATGTTCATGTGTATATGGTTGCACATATGTCTGTTAGCGTGTGTGCACCTGTGTTCATATGCATATGGAGGTCAGAGGTTGACCTCCTCAATCTCTCTCCCATCTTATTTTTTTTGAGATGGGGTCTCTCTCTGAACCTGAAGGTCACTGAATTGGCTAGATTAGCAAGCCAGTGAGCCCCAGTGATTTCCACTCTCCACCTCCCTAGCTTTGGGATTACACATTTGCACCACCATGCCTGGCATTTTGCATGGGTGCTGGAGACACAAACGCAGGTGTCATGCCTGTATAGTAAACACTTTACCAACTGAGCCATCTCCCATCCTGACTCCCAGAACGTCTTGGTTAAAACAAGAAGAGTAGGCCAGCTTTTAAGGAAGAGAAGCGGCTCCCATCTATCTCAAGGTCATCTTTGGAATGTCACAAGTGTACTTTAACAACTATAAAGAAGAAAATTGGGCTGGGGATATATATCAGTGGGTGGAGTGCCTTTCTAGGATACATGAAGCCCTGAGTTGAATGCCCAGTACCAAATCAATCAGGCATGGTAACACACACCTGCCATCTCAGCACTCAGGAGATGGAGGCAGGAGAATCAAAAGTTCCAGGTCATTCTCAGCTACATAGCAAAATTAAGTGCAGCCTGGGCTACATGACACCCTGTCTCAAGAAAAAAAAAATAGAACATTTTCCTTATATTTGTAGCTTTAATTTTATTTTGTTGTATTAAAACTTGTTGGTTTTTTTTGTTGCTGTTTGTTTTGGGGTAGGGTCTCCCTGTAGCCCAGGCTGACCTAGAATTCACTATGCCATCTCAGGTGGCCTCAAACTCATCGATCCTCCTACTTCTGCCTCCCAAGTGCAGAAGGGATTAACTCTGGTTTCTCTTCGGATCATATTAATCTTTCACCTTTTACTAGAGATTTCTGTGGAGAGGAACAACTCTGAATCTTAACCCAAGTGCTAGGATTAAAGGCATGCACCACCACACCTGGCTGTTAAGATTATTTGTAGGGGTTTTGCCTCCTTCTGTCTTCTCATTAGACTGTCTCCTCTTTCCTTCTCTTTGTCTAATAAAGTCTCTCTGAACTTTATCCTCACACCTGTGCTTTTCAATTCTTTGAATTTGTAAGACAAGAATCTGGGGACACCCCAAAATCCTGATATTGTATTTTTGTGTTGGTGTATATTGGTGATTGGCAGAGGAATCCTAATTTCCACATCACATTGATACACTGGTGAGGAACCCCAAAATTTCAGTTTCATATTGGTGCATTGTCCGGGAATGTCAGAGGGTAAGTGCTCTGCTTCCTGCCTTCCGTGGCAGAAGGCATCCTGTGTTATATCTCCTAATTCTTTGTCCTCTCAGAAACTTTCTTCTGTTTGGGAACTGGGCACTTTTAAAACTTGGTAGTTGATAAATGGCAGATTTGGGAAATTTCTTTAAGAGATGTGTAACTTTCTGTTTTCTCTTTCTGCCTGCTTGTAAAGCCAATAGCAAAATGTAAGTGCTGTGTGTAGAACTTTTACTCAGTTTTGTCAGGATTTGACACTGTTTGTGGATGGGGTCGCTTATCAAAGGAGTATTGTAAAGGTAAAATTGGGTTTCATGCCACTTTTCTTCAATCTGTAATGAGTCAGGCATGTATCATTTGACATCAATCTTCATTGAATGCAATGCTGTTCACATTTCTACTTCGTATGGTGACCTTGGTCTAGGGACTGTGCTTATGGGAGCCAGTTAATAGAATGGTATTAAATGGGTTGAAACCAGCAGAGATCTCCCAAAGCAGACATTTTATATTAGAAACTACAAGTGAGCTGACTTGTCATTTAAGGAATCTTTATAAGTAGATTTAATTTAGTCTGGAAAACAGCAGCTCATGTCTCAATAAGTTTTTCCACTCTTCAGTGTACAAAGGCGTGTATTTATTCTGAGTCCTAAGGTAGGTTTAATTGCTTTTGAAAAAAAAAAATAGGATCTTTCCTGTTTTGTTACAAATTGTACTTTTTTTAGCCTAAAAAGAAGGGGTGTCTCTAAAACAAAGCTACAGATTGACTACTAAATAGAAAATTGGGGGGATATAAGGTTATTATTTTTCCAAGTCTACTGTAAACAATGTGCATAAACAAGGTGTATTAGAATAATATGATTTGTTTTTTGCCTATGGAAGCTGAAAGTCCAAGGTTAATGTAGCATAAGCCTGGTTCCTTCTGAGGCCGGGAGAGAGTGTGATGATTTGAATCTGAGATGCCTCCCCATAGGCTCGTGTTTTGGATACTTATCCTCCACCTGGGGGATAATTTCAAAGATTGTCGAGACTCTAGAAAGTGGCACCCGACTGAACTTTGAAGGTTAAAGCAGTTTTCTTATCATTGCTGGGACAAAAGCAGTTTAGGGAGGAAAGGGTCTACTTCAGGCTTACAGTTTTGAAGGGAAGTTTCATCACGGTGGAGAAAGCAGGCTAGGCACCGCATCCTGCCACAGTGGCTGAAGGTAGCAACAAGAGTGTGCTAGCTAGGCTTGGCAAGCAGGGCTAGTCAACCATCCCCAGCGACACACCTCTTCCAGCAGCTCCACCTTCCAAACTGCCACCAGCTGGGGATGGAGTATGAGGGCTCAATTATAAGCACACGAGTCTATGGGTGACATTTCACATTCTACATCTGGCCCCCATAGACTCATGCCTATCACATGAACAAACGAGGCAATCAGGCACATTTCACATCTAACCACTGCATTCCACTGCAAAGCCTAACAACCTGGGTTCAGTTACCCAGGACCCACATAAAGCCAGATGCACAAAGTGGCACATTCGTCTATGAGTTTGTTTGCAGTGGCTAGAGGCCCTGGTGTGCCCATTCTCACTCTCTCTCCTCTCTCTTCTCTCTTCTCTCCTCTCTCCTCTCTCTCTCTCTCCCTTTCTCTCTCTCTCCCTTCTCTCTATTTCTCTCAGCTTGCTAATAAAATAAAATAAACCCCACTCTAGTATGACTTCCTCTTACCTCTGTCTATAAGGAATACTGCCCAGGTCACACTGACGGTACTGGGGGTTAGGACTTCCACATATTTGGGAGGAGCATGATTCACCCCATTGATAGGAGACAGAAATTGGCTAGGCAGCTTAGGGGTGATGGACCCCAAAGCAAATGGCTTTCTCTTGGGTAAGTGTAGGAATTGTCCTTGGGCCTGTAGGACTCCTGTATCACTGTATCATTAGGTATGTACATTGCAGCTAAGCAGAACTTACAAAAGGTTGTCTAAATTTCCTCTTTTTGAAATTCTCTCCTTGGGCTTTATGGAGATCCCTGTGTATGGCTTTCCAAGGCCCATTTTGATGCATTTCTCATGGAATGCTTGCCCTTCCATGAAAGCTATTGCATGCAGAAGGGGCTTCAGGATTGGCTGCTTCAGCAGGTCCCTCCTACCCAGAGGTAGTCCTCTGCTACCCTGGGGCAGAGCATTCAGAACAGTGGCCACTGTGCCCTCATTCCCTACAGCAAGTGGTGTGATTCCAGGGCTGGCAGCCATCTGGCAGCCATGATGCCTCTGAATCATATCGATGATGCCTCGCCCTTCTGCTTTTCTTTCTTCTACCCGAGGCCTTTGGGCCTTTCCTGTCTGTCTGTGGCCACCCCAGGCTTCTCACCTGGTGCCCCATACCTGATTGAACAGCAGGAGGAAGATTAGCTGTGTGAAGTCTTTCTCTGCGGCTCCCCTGCCTCTTCAAAGAGAAATAGTCACAGAAATGCCACCGATAATTAGTGGTAAATCTAGAATGCTGCATGGGGCTGGCCTCCTGCTGGGAGGAAGGGGGTCTCCTTAATGACTCTGTGATCACAGGCCTGGAATAGAAATCACACTGGGCAGGAGTTCCTGCTTTTCTCTCACTGAAGGTATCTTGGCTGGTGATGTGTGTGGGACAGGGTGCCAGTGAGAGGCCAGCTTCTCACCTCTGTGCCCCTAGGGTAGATTGCCTGCTTCTGCTACCTGGGTGTACCTGCCCTCCAGGTAGGACAGGTTGAGGAGGGAGGTCTTCTCCCATCCCTGAAGTGGAGTCTCGAGACTGTGGTAGGGAGACCTGCCCAGGTGCTTGCGTTCAAGTTCACTGGGCATGCTCTAAGTGCAGCTTGGAAACTTCTCTCCTACAGGACAGTTTGCCCCAGTCAGTAGAACAAGGAGCCTGTTAGCAAAGAAATAGGATGATGGGCAGACACTGTTGACGTCTGCCTCAGTCCTGCTCAGCCTTACAGAAACACCCAGGCTAGCTGGTGCTCTGCCTATATTCTGACCCCTGCTGGAGAGGTCCAGGTAGCCACTCGCCAGGGGTCTAGGGGACTACAGTATTTGGAAAGCCCATCTGGCTCTGTGAGGCTTGTATCGCACTCCTGTCTGAAGTGTCCAGTCTGTATGAGATTGGCATGGGCTTGGTGAAGGGTTGAGTGGAGTGTGTGTGGGAGAGGGGACACACCTTCAAGGGAACAGAGGATGTTGTATTACAATTTCTCCAAGTTCATGTTTAGTGCTAATACCCAGTGCCTTTGAATGGGACCGTGTTTGGTGACAAGGATTGTAAGGAAGTAATTAAGTCAAATGAACTCATCGGTGCGGCCTATAATGGAACCTAGCTGGTGGTCAAATAAGAGAAGGAGATGTGGTAAAGCAAAGCACTTATTCTACAGTTGTGAGGATATAAGTTCAGATCCCGAGAACCCACATAAATGCCAGCTGTGGTGGTGTGTGCCCATGATCCCAGTGCTGAGGAGACAGAGGCAGGTAGTTCCCTAGGGCTCACTGGTTAGCTCATTCAGCTGACTCAGGGAGCTCTGGGTTAGTGAGAATAAGGTGAGGAGAGTGGTTGTGGAAGGCATCTGAAGTAGATGGCCTCCACACACCCGCTAACACATGTACACACACACACACACACACACACACACACACACACACACACACACACACACGTCTGCCCAGACTCAGATAGAGACCACAATGTTAGAGTGGAGATGGGAACACAGATGCTGACGTCTCCAAGGAAACCTCAGACTTCAGTCTCCAGGATATGGAGGAAGTAAAGTCCTGCTGCTGAAGCCTGTTGGCCTGTGGTTGTTTGTTACAGCAGCCCAAACACATGGGCACAGATTGGGATAATGTTCTAGAACCTTCCTAAACCCTCGATGGCTCTGCCAAGGACAGGTGTTCTGTTTTTATCATTTTTATGTGGGTGTGGCATGTATACATGTGCGTTTGTATGTATGTGTGATTGTATGTATGTGGGTATGTATGCATGTGTGTTTGTATGTAAGTGGGGTATGTATGCATGTGTGAGTGTATGTATGTGGTATGCATGCATGTGTGATTGTATATGGCATGTATGAGGGAGTGTGTGTGTAAGTTGATATTAGGTGTCTTCTATCACTCTCCACTTTATTTTTAAAAATATTTTATTTATGAATTTGCAAGGAGAGAGAGAAGGAGAAAGAGAGAATGGGTGCACCAGGGCCCCTTTCCCTGCAAACAAATTCCAGATGCATGCACCACTTTGTGCATCTGGCTGTACCTGGGTACTGGGGAATTGAACCTAGGAAGTTAGGCTTTCAAGCAAGCACCTGTAACCACTGAACCATCTCTCCAACCCTCCACCTTATTATTTGAGTCCCCAGTTAAACCCAGAGCTCCCTGATTTGTCTAGTGTAGCTAGTCAGTAAGCCCCAGGGATTGAGTGTCTCCACCTCCCCATGCTGTCATTACAGGCATGCTCGGCCTGTGTCTGAACCAGGTCCTTGAGCTTACGTGGCAGTGAAGGGTCCTGGCCACCAGCCACGGCACTCCACTGCTGGCCCGGCTTCTCTGGGAAGGTGCTAGCTGCTGGCTGCTGAGTCAGGAAGTGCCTGCAGTTGAAGATGAAGACAGATGGTGCGGTGATCAAGCCGGTGAGCTTTGGTGCTAGCTTTGGTCATGGGCTTCGAATCCTATTTCAGGGGCTGGAGAGATGGCTCAGCAGTTAAGGTGCTTGCTTGCAAAGCCTAACAACCCCAGGTTTAATTACTCAGTACCCACATAAAGCCAGATGCATAGTGGTGCATGCATCTGGAGTTACTTTGCAGCAGCTGGAGGTCCTGGAACATTCTCTCTCTCTCTCTCTCTCTCTCTCTCTCTCTCTCTCTCTCTCTCTCTCTCTCTCTCTCTTTCTCTCTCTCTGCTTGCAAATAAATAAATAAAATATATTTTTTAATCCTACCTCAGTTTCCCCAGGTCTAGACAGGTTAGTTGCAGTATTATGTCAAAGACTCGTCTGCTTATTAAGCAGCATTGCATCGAATCTCAGAGCATCATCAACCCCCAGCCAATGAGTCCGTGTCCTCCTGTTTCCAAGGTGAGAGGAGAAAGCAAAGAGAGGCCATAGGGGTGCAGTCACTCCCCAAACTGCAACTGTGAGATCAGTTTCCTCACATCCTCTTCCTTAAAGATGCAGAGCTAATAACCACCTCACGTGATCGTTTTGAGCAAGAAGTGGGTCAAGCCAGACCCAGCATTCAGGAAGAGACTGACACATGTGATCCTAGCAGAGGGCTATTGTCACGACCATCATCATTATAATTATTACAGCACACTCAGGGCCAAGGTCAACGTGGACAAAGTAGGCTCCCCCCCCCATTTTTCTGTTCAAACGCATGACTTGGACAAGCAGGTAATCGAATGAGGCTTCATGGTGAATACATGTATTATATAATTTTATTGTCAGCCAAGTCTGATGGCTGGCTGTTACTGCCTTATTTTAGAGATGAAGAAGTAAGATTCAGGAAACAGACCATTTAGCTATTTTCTAAGTGGTAGAATTGAACATCACCTAAAGGAAGCCCTAACCCAGAGCCACCAGCCCCATCCCCATCACCCTCATCCCCTGGGTGACTATACCTCATGCCCTCATCCTGCCACCCTTCTTGCATATGGAAGTCACTACTCTTTAAGACAAGGAGACATTGCCAGGTACAAGTTCAGGAACCACATTTGTCATCAGACCATCCTGTTGCCTTCAGAGACTAGAATGATATCATGACTTGGAGGTGTGATCTATAGTCTGGTAGAGTCATGGCCTGGAGCTCGAGTCCCCACTGACTGGGAGAAGGTGCCATGGAGAACCAAATAACTCTAGAGAGAGGTAGCAGGGGCCGGGAAGACCAGGTCTGTGAGTGTGATCAACAAGAAGTCAGCCAGCATTGACCCTGTCAGAGATATCCAGGCACTGGCATGTCCATTGCCCCCTACTGGGGAAGTCAGGGGTACCCAGTCTTGCAATATGTGTGGTTCTTGCTGTCAGGAGCTTGGAGAGACCTGGAGCTGCAGAAGGGGTGTGACCAAGACATGGGCATGGCCAGTGACTGGGGGTCAAGATCGGCACTATTTCCCACTGACATGGGGAGGATGGGACACGTGTACAGCTGGGAAAGTTTCATCTATTTTTCTATTATTTTTTAATTGATATTTTTATTGTGAAAAATTAGATACATCGCATTAGTAAATATTATGTTGGTATCCCTGATTTCCTCCTCCCTGTCCCCAGTCCACTGGGTATCCTCCTCAGTGGGCACACTGGATGGTCCATGGGGTAGGAGGTTATTGATAGCACAAGAGGCAGCCAGGTTCCACTGCCCTTGTGTGTTGTTGCTGAGGGGAGCCATGTCTCTGGATATTCTTCTCCACCATGGCTCTTACACTCTTTCTGCCCCCTCTTCTGCTCAGTTCCCTGAGTCATGTGGGTGAGTTTTATATTGCTTTATTGTTGAGATCTTAAGAGCCTCTGTACTTCTGCTTTAGGTCGTGTTGGAAATTGTTGGCGTCTGTCACGCTGACTTATCCTGGGTTGACTGATTAGCTGTGCTGATAGATCTCTTGCTATCCCGTCACTCTCTCAAGGGTTTCATTTAGGGGGGCTACACAATAAGCCTGGGGTGGTTCATCTCTTTCCAGGATGTCAGCCCTCCGCCTGTAGCTCATTGGTGAATGACCTTGGCTCTCTCACTGCCTTCTGAAAAATACAAACAAACAGGATCTCCACCAGAGAGTGAGGTCAATATGGGTTAAATGCGACACACATTTCTAATTTGGTGAGATTCTATTGGGATTAGCCTCTCTGTAGTTCTCTACTAATGGGGATTTCTCCTTGGGGGCCCAAGTTTTTGGTTCCCATTGGATTTTTCCCTGAGTCCCAATTTCAGTTAAGGGCGCCTTGACACTGAGTGGATTTCTTGGCCAATTTGAAAGCTGTTGACTAACCCCCCCCCACCTCCAGGTTATGGCGCCTCTGTTGCCCAAGTGATCACTTCTTGACTTGCTGATCTCTCCCAGGAGGCAGTGTGTTCAGCCTTTTCATGGCAGCCGTCTGCATTGTATATCAGTGGTCTCTGCTTTCTCCAAATATTATTGACCAATTTCCCCTGGCCGCTAAGGTAGCACATAAACCAGTGTCTTTCATTACACGGCTGGCCCAGAATGCTCCAGAATCTGGCTGCAGACTTGTCTAGACCATTGGCTCTGGAGGGACAGTTGAGTGGGTTGAACTCCTTCATTCTGGTTTTCCACTTGTCTCTTCAAGCCTCTGGCCTCATGGAGATCCTTGCTTATGACATGTTTTCTTTATATACCTGATGAAAATGCTCTTCTCTGAAAACATTCACTTTCCAAAACAAGCTTCATCTTCCTCATGGGCAGGTGACCGTATTTTTCCAAAGAAGGTTTCTGTTTGGTTTCTAGTAAGTCAAGCTTTACTATTGTATCAGTTACTTTCTCATTGCTGGGCCAAAAATGCCTGACCAGAAGAAGCTAAGGGGAGGAAAGAGTTTATGGTGACTTACAGTTCCAGAAGGTAGAGTCCTTCGTGGCAGGAAACCAGTGTTACATCACACCAACAGGGAGGAAGGAGAAAGGGAGGGGACAGCGAGTTGGGACTGGACTCTAAAACCTCGAGGCGCACCCCCAGGCACTTCCTCCAGCAGTTTTCTCTTAACACATCGACTTTCTAGCCAATCACAGCAAAGCTAGTCCCAGTCACGGGCAGGTGAGCATGATTTTCCAGAGCAGATTTCATTTGGTTTCCAGTGAAGCCAATGATAGTGCTTCTCCTGTGAGCCAAGTTGGATTCTTCCTGGAACAAAACCAAGGTGCATCCCTTTCATTCTAAGCAACTTTCTGTTTTCACTTGAAATTTAGTCCCAAATGTGTGGACGGCAGCACCGTTTGCTGTTTCTTCTTTCTTTGTCGCCACTGACTCTTGGAATTGGAGGGTTGGCATGTGTTTGTGTGCGCATTGTGTGCATAGATATGCATGTGTTTGCATGTTTGTTGGTGCACTGTGTATGTGTAATATATGTGTGTGTATTTGTGTGTATATATATATAGACATATGTGTGTGTGTATATATATATATATATATATATATATATATATATATATATGTTAGTTCATGTGGGTATGTGTGTGTTTGTGTGCGTGTGTGTGGAGGCCAGAGGTCAATGTCAGCTGTCCTCCTCATTCACTCTCCCCCCCCCCCTTATTTTTTGAGACAGGACCACTCTGAACCCAGAGCTCATCAGTTCAGCTAGACAAGCTGGGCAACAGCCCTGGGGAGCCTCTTGTCTCTGCTTTTCCAGTGTTGCCAGCATGGCCAGCACATGTTTATGTGGGTTTTGGGATCTGAACTCAAGACCTCATGTTTGTATGGCAAGTACTTTCCTAACCAAGCCGTCTCCCCAGATCCACGTCGGCATTGTGTGTGTATGTGTATATCTGTGTATATGTATGTGTGTATATCTGTGTGTAGTATGTGTATGTGTGTGTTTATGTATATGTGTGTATATTTGTGTATATATACGTGTATGTGTGTATATATATCATCATAGTCAGCCACACGCTGCTGGGATGACTCTCCAAACCAGGCACAGTTTTGAGAGGAAAGTATTTATTAAAGTAGCAGATCCAGGGGAAGTTCCAGAATGGTGAAAGAGGCTGGCCCCATTTCATAGGCCCAAGCAGAGGGAGAAACCCATCACCAGCACCTCAAGTAAACACACTCAAAAAGCAGGAACTCCAGGCTTGAGCTCAGACTGCTCTTTTCATATGTATAGCTGGAATTCCAGACCCACCCCAGACACGCCTCAGGGCTGGAGCCTAGGATCTGGCTAAGGTGACATACCCTCCAGCCAGACACCTGGAGAAAATCTTTAATACACTTTTTTTTTGGACATTCCATCAAACTACCACACATATATATGGTGCACGCACACACACACACACACACACACACACACATAAATATATGTGCTTGTGTCTATGTGTGTATATGTATATATATATATGTGTGTGTATGTATGTATGTGTATATATGTGTGTGCATGTGTGTATGTGTATATGTGTATGTGTATATGTATATATGTGTGTATATGTATGTGTGTATATGTATATATGTGTATGTGTACATGTATATATATGTGTGTGTGCATGTGTGTATATGTGTATATGTGTATTTATATATGTGCATGTGTGTATGTGTATATGTGTGTATGTGTGTATGTGTATATATATGTGTGTGTATATGTATATGTGTGTATGTGTACATGTATATATATGTGCACATGTGTATATGTGTATATGTGTATATGTGTGTATTTATATATATATATATGTGTGTGTGTGTGTGTGTGTGTGTGTGTGTGTGTGTGTGTCCCAATATGTATGGCCCATGTGCATGTGGTGTCCCATTTGCACATGGAGTTTAGAGAAGGATGTCGGATGCCGTCCTCCATCCGCCTTATTTCTATTTTTTTGAGACGGACTCTTTCACTAAGTCAGCAGCTCGACTGGCTGACCAGAGGCCCCGTGATCCTCTTGTTTCTGCCCCTCTCAGTTCTGGTGTGACAGCCCTGCAGAGCCATGTTCAGCTTTTTATGTGGGTGCTGGGGTAGAATCAGGTTCTCATGCTTGTACAGCAAGTGCTCTGACCCTCTGAGCCGTCTCCCCAGCCCTTGCAGAAGCCACACTTACTCTGCTCTGTCACAGATGAACTGATAACTGGATTGGACGTTTCCTATGCACGGGGGGTGGGGGGAGTAGACCTTCATTATTTTGAGGTGATTGTGCTGGATAGAGACCCACCACTTACGATAGCATTAGGAGAGATTTAGGAGGCACATCTTATTCTGCGCAGCAAGATGAAGAGAGGCTCCAAGAGCAAAGACCACCACGCAAGACCGGAGTCCTGGAGGGTCCCAGGGCCATAGAAGGTGAGCCAGGCAGCTGAAAACATCTGAGTGTAGCAAGTACATCATTCACAAGGAAGCATCACACAGATTCCAGGGCTCACTCCCGGGATCAGAGCCATGAAATTGGGCTGGGCCTAGAAATTAGCATCTAGCAACTTCCCCATGTCTGTCCAAGACAGGAAAGAAAACTACAGCCCAAGAAGGTAGATAATGGGTGTCCATAGGTAGGGAAGGGAAGGCCTTTCAATGTCACAAACACCTGGCAGTGGCTGAGGGCACGAGTCCTTGTCATGGTCTAGGTACACACTCATGAAACTCTTGGCTACTAGCTGGCACTCTGAAACAAGGGTGTATTGATTAATTTTATTATTACTATTACCAGATATCTGTGTTTTATGGTGTCAACAGCCCTTGGGAACTCATGCTCTCTGCTCCATCTAACCTAGGAGAGGAACTATTTGCTTGCTTGTTATTTGTTTGTTTTTGGCTTACAGTTTTAGAGGATCCAGTCCATGGACCCAGGGGAGGCATGGGGGCAGGAATGTCAGGAAGCAGAGTGACTTTCTCTTCTTCATGAAGTCTGGGACCCCAGGCTGTGGAATTGTGCTTACCACAGTTGGGGGGGGTGGGGTCTTTCTTCCTCAGTTAACATGCCCAGAGGCTGGCCTCCTGGGTGAATCTAGAGCCTGTCAAGTTGACAGTCAATACTCACCATCACAGAGGGTCTTGTAAAACCTACCATGGGCTCTGCCTGGGTTGGTGATTCAGACGCCAGTCTTAAGAGACTAGAAATCAGGACCTATGGGAAAATAAGTGAGCTTCAAGCCAGAGCAATTTTCCTGGCTAAGTGGATAAATGTTACCTGACACTGATAATCCTCAACAGGAAGTGACAAACAGGAAATTGCAAGAGCCACACATGGCTACACATGTATTTTTTAATTTATTATTTGGAGAGAGAGAGAGAGAAAGAGGGAAAGAGAAAGAGAGTGGATGCACCAGAGTTTCCTGCTTCTGGAAATGAACTCTGGATGCATGGCTTTATGTGGGAACCAGGGAATTGAACCCTGGCCATCAGGCTTTGCAAACAAGTGCCTTTAACCACTGAGCCATCTCTCCAGCCCTGCATTTTGTGGTGTGTGTGTGTGTGAAGAGCGTACACATGCATGCACCTGTAAAGATCCACTCACCATGCTAGTTGGCCTGAAGATGCCCCAGGATTCCCTTGGCTCTGCCTTCCTTCTCATTGGAGGTGCTCTGGGATTAGACACCTGCCACGTGGTTTTGCGTGGGTGTTGGGAATCTAAACAGGTAATCCCACGTGCAGGACAAATTTTTTATCTCCTCAGCAGTGAGAAGGGAAAGCAAGCAACCCTCAGTTTCCCTCTATGTCTTGTTATTGGGTGTCCCTGAGGATGCCCACACATCCAGCATAGTGTGAGTTGCACTCTGGGGAAGTCGATCACTTGGCTGGGGTGAACAGAATAATGGTCCGAGGAAGGAAAGGGAGTCAGGATGGAGCAGAGAGTGTGGATTCCCAAGTGCTACTGGCCACCATCAATCTGTGTTTCCTATCCCACAGAGGTGGCTGGAGACCCTGCCTGGGGCATCAGTACATTTGGCTGCATTGGTTTCTAACTCTGCAAGGAAACCTGTCTATGGACACATAACGTGGTGGCTTTCGGGTCATCTTATGCAGAGATTACTTATCAAGGGCTGGAGAGATGGCTCAGGGGTTAAGGCGCTTGCCTGCGAAGCCTGATGACCTGGGTGTGATTCCCCAGTACCCACATAAAACCAGATGCACAAAGTGGAACATGTATCTGGAGTTCGTTTGCAGTGGCTAGAGGCCCTAGTGCACCCATTCTCTCTCTCTCTTCTTCCTATCTCTTCATGCTTGCAAATGAGCAAATAAAATATTTTTTAAATAAAAATAACAGAGATTGCTCATCAAATGGATTTGCCTTTCTGGTTTTTTCCTAAAGCTGTCCCGACTGTGAGGCCCGAACGTGGACGATGACTCTGGACAGCTGGGTTTCCTACGAGGAGCTGGGGCTGCAGCTGCTCTGGGGTGCATTTGGGGGACATCTCCTGAGCGTGCACTTGTGGGTGAGCCCGGCCCCTTAGGTCTCGCGGCTGCATCATCCGTCCCAGTGTTTACTGACTGTCGTCTCTGTTTACTTCATCCAGGAAGTAGGGGAAAGAAAGAGGACTGACCTTTGTGTGGTCATGCAGAAACAAGTGACCGGACAGTGTCATTCTGGGCAGAGGCCACACAGAAGGTGGTATGTGGAGAGCTGGGTCAGTCCCTCTGTGTTTCTGGAAGATTCCTAGCCTCTTGGCTTCAGTTTCTTCTCTTGCAAAGTGAAGAATTGGTTCTATATGGAATCAAGCTCCTTGTCATACGTTTGCAGGGTCTTTTTTTGTTGTTGTTGTTTTGGTTTGGTTTGCTTTTGGTTTTTCAAGGTAAGGTCTTGCTCTAGCCCAGGCTGACCTGGATTTCACTATGGTGTCTCAGGATGGCTTTGAACTCACAGCGATCCTCCTTCCTCTGCTTCCTGAGGGCTGGGATTAAAGGTGTGCACCACCTCACCCTGCCTAACATTTGCAGGTTTTTAATCCATGTGTGTGTCCATGTGTAAGTGCGGCGGGCATGCGCGTGCACGGCTTGCTGTGGAGGTGAAAGGAAAATCTCTGATGTCTGTCTTCACCTTCTGCTTTGTTTGAGACAAGGGCTCCCGCTTACCATGCTTCTGGGATTACAGGTGTATCCAGCTCTTTGTGGGTTCTGGGGATCCAAACTCAGGACCTCATGGTTGCCTGGCAAACGCTTGACCCACTGAGCCATCATCTCCGGAGACCCTGCATGTGGATATCTTTAACTCCCTCACTCTGATGATCAGAAGAGCAGTCTGAGTTTCAAAGCCCACAGGAATGATGGAAACAAACAGCCAGGGATTCAGGTGGCAGAGAAACGAGCCTGCGGGTGGCATGAGCTGACGAGAGGATGGCTCGTCCTCATGGCTGGCAGGCTGTCCCCTAACATCGACAAAGGACAGCAGCCAGCTCATTCATCTCGCAGGGACCTCCCCTAGGTAGACAGATGTTAAACACATTCTGCAGCTGGGTAGCTCATACCTTCAGATAAGCCAGGTCTAGGTAACAACAGCTTTCTCTCTACTGGAGGCTTGGTGTCCAGATCTCCAGCTGTGGAAGGTAGGTAGTGACAGTTCTTATAAGCATGTGTGACCATGGCAGCCATCTCTCATTGAGTGCCGATGTGTGTCAGGTAAGGGAGCTGCAGGTGACCTGGGAAAGATGGGATGGCTTGGGGGATCTGAGAACCCACAGAGCCATCTTCTCCCCACCTGGCACTCACTAGGTGTGCCACTTTCTGGCTGAAGAGGTGCGAACGGGAGGGAGGTGGCAGAGGGGAAGCACTGGTGTGTTTGAGTTCCTGACACACGCCAGCTCTGTCTTGATACGCATTTCCCTGGGCCCCTCAGCAGCCTCCCTATGAGCCACTGTGATAGTAGTTGAAAGTATTGAGGGTGCTCTGTTGCTTTTCCCAGGGAGACGTGAGCAAATGTCTATTCACCCCAGACAGATCACTGACAGCAGACCAGTAAATCATTCCATCCAAGTCCAGCTTGGGGAACTACTGAGCTGATTGGGGTTCCCTTCAGGAATGAGAGTTGGGGGGGGGGAGCTGAATGGGGAGTTGGTGACTCAAGGCAGTTGCATCACTGAAAAGCCCATACCAGCAGAAGTGACACAAACTGAGACCCCCTCCCTCCTTTATGCCCAGCACCTCTCTGAACCAGTGCAGCTGAGAGGGGCCTGGAGGGAGCCAGTGGATGAGTCTCAAGTGGGGGTCTGCTATCTCCCCCCCCCAACTCCCGCTAGAAGGGATATTAACAGGACCAACCTTGTGAGGTTCTTTCAAGTGCGGGAAATCTCAGTGACTGGTTCATAATGGTAATGCCCATGTCATGCCCAGAGAAAACAGAGTTCCACAGCTGGGGGCAGGGACATTCCTCCATCAGCCGATGTTGGTTTTGCTCTTGATCCGTGTCAGATGCTGAGATCGGATTTACAGTCCAAGTGGGGAAAGCCCAGCTCTCGAATCTTCATGAATGAAACATCCTAAGTATCCCCAGGGATGATTCATGGTCACCTGGGGCTTGGCGCTGGTGTCTTTCCCCCACATCACATCACCACACCCAGCTTCCCCAGCAAGGCCTGTAGTTCCCGCACCCTCATTACTTGCGGATACTTTGGTGTCCTGGAATTTCCTGTTCTTTAGAAGCCCAAAGTGCCAGAACTGGTTTTCCTTTTGGTTGTCCCAAGAGAAGATGAGATACAGAATTCAAGACTGAGGGCAGGCAAGGGGGCCCCAGCTTGAATTAAACCGGGTGTGATGGTGACTCACACCTGCACTTCAGGAGTCTGAAGCAGGAGTGTGACCATAAGTTCTAGGCCAGCCTGGGCTACAGAGTGAAACCCTGTCTCAAAAACATCAAGGCCAGGGAGATACCTCAATCAGTAAGATGGTTGCCTTACAAGTATGAGGACCTGAGCTCCTCCCAGTACCCACCTGAGCCAGGCATGGTAGCGCAGCCTGTAATCCAGCACCGGAGAGGTGGAGGCAGGAGGATCCCTAGGGCTTGCTGACCTACTAGGCCGGCTGAAATCAGTGAGCTCAAGGTCAGCAGGAGAACCTATATCAAAAAAGAAGCTGATTGGGGACAGGGAAGAGGGAAATCGGGGAACTGGGGGCATCAACACATTATTCGCGCATTAAGTGTATCTAATTATGGATAATAAAGAAAAGTAAATAAAAAAAGAGGGTGGAGGCCAACTGAGGAAGACACCTGACATTAACCTCTGGCCTTTATACATGTGTATTTGCATCTGCACACACGCACACATACATACATGCACACAGGCACACACACACGTGCACATACACACACACACATACACACACACACACATGCATACCGCATACACAGGCAAAAAAGCCAAGAACTCCCAAATGGAGGAAGTTGTATCAGCATCTTCACATTTATGTGAAACCAACTTGGCGTTTGTGGCTGTGACTTCAGATCATAGACTGCGACAGTGGGACAGGAGCCCATTTCACATTGTGCCGCAGACAGTAATAACGGCCATGAGCAGTGTGATAATCCAATGACAGAATATGACAAGGTCATATTCTCTGGACGCTTGGTTTGGACCAAGCACTGTCTCGCCATTTTTGAAGCATTAACAAATTTAATCCTCATGAAAAATCTACTGAGTTACCCCATTTCCCTTCATTTGGAGAGAGAGGAACTAAAACATGAATTAGATAATATCCATTTCCCCTCCTTCCTCCATAGCTGGAGAATGTTAGATCTGTCTGAACACAGCGAGTTGACCCAGACCAGCCGGGTCTGTAGTTTTTAGCTAAGCAATCTCCTTTCAGACCTGGAAGAATGTCTCCTCATTCACTGAAAATGACCAAAGTAAACCAAGAAAAATAGTCGTGTATACCGATATTCTAAAATAAAAATATGTCTAGTCCACATGTTAAACCATGCCCCTTAAAACAATGTAAAATTACTAATTATCTTTCTGTTGGGAAGAACTTTAGTTTGGAGTTTCTATTTTTCCTGCATTTTTTGGAAGTCGTGTTTCTTATTTGATGAATGTTAGTCATTGTAGGGAGTCACCTGCTCTACTTCCACCTCAGGGCAGTTAGAAGCAAAGAGAGAGGAGTGACCTGGGTCCAGCGATCCCTCCAAAGACACCCCCCTAATGACCTAACTTCCTCCCACTGGGGCCCAGTGACTAAATGTTCCACCCCTGGCTGGTGAGCAGCCCTTCAACACACTAGTCTTAGAGGGTGAATTTGCTCTCCACACGATCACAGGAGGGGAGAGATTGACAGTTGCCTCCATCGTTCATGCTTTTAACTATGCAAGAGCCATGGAGGAGAGCTGGGGGTGATACGAAAACAGACAGAAGCAAGAGGAATGGGTCTAAGTGGGGGTGTCAGGGAATCCTGGAGTTGAACCAGGATCTCCAAGAGGAGATGACCTGCAGCAGGTGTGTGGGCAGGGGGTGTCAGGAAGTCCTGTTGCCCTCCAGGTGCCCGTATGGTGCTTGTTGGGCACTCATTTGCAGTGTCTGGGGAGGAAATGTGTGGAAGCCAATGAAAACCTGCAGAACTGTGTGTGCTTCTCTCTGAGATGAAAAACCAGTACTCGCTGTGTCATTTGGCCAATCAGAAAATATTTTAAATGTTTTGCAGGAGCTGGGGAGGTGGCATGCTTTGCAAGCATGAAGACATGACTTCCATCCTTGGGGCCCACATAAAATGGGGGTGCACCTATAATCCTAGCACAGGGGAGGCAGAGACAACAGGATCCCCAAGTTTGTTGGCTAGCCTGTATAGCCCAATCAGTGAGCTCCAGGCTATCCTGTCTCAAAAAGTAGTGAATGGCATTCCTGAGAATGATACCCAAGGCTGTCCTCTGTCCACACACATGAACACTTGTGCATGCGTCCACACATGCACGAACATGCATACACACATACACACCCTTGCACAAAAAGAAAACTTTTTGCAATCATGAAACTTGTATTATGATGATTTTAAAAAATTAACAAAAGCCCGATCAAGCCAAAAGAAGTCTGCATGTCCCCTTGTTGGCATAATCCTTGATTGATCTTGGAATGGAATAAGCATGCCTTCCTTATAGGAGGAAAGGCGTAACTTCATGTAGAACAGAATTGGATTCATAAATAATATCTTCCATACAAACTTAATTTTGAAAAAAAGCAGGTAATTTTATCAAACACCTATAACCTGGTTGTATTTATTCAGTGTTTCCATGGATACCTACCAAGCCTCAGGAGTAGGAAATTTGAAAAGCCGTGTTTGGAACACGCTCTTCTTCCTTGACTTCCATCATTCCTCTGCTCAACAGAGTAGAGATGCTCCAAGTGTTCCTCCCTCATCTCACTCTGGATTTACATGAGAAGTCCAAGGTCACTTTGCCAGCATGGGTGGCCATACCATCGCGAACTTGTCTCATCTCAGAAGCTAAGCTGGGTCGGGTCTGGTTAATGCTTCCATGGGAGAAGTTCAAGGCCACTGCCCTCCTTTCTCTGGCAGTCATGGCCAGCTGGGTCCTTTAGAGACACTTCATCCAGACACTAAGAGGGTCAGTGTCCAACATGGCTTCAAGTTAAAGCAAAACCAACCCCATGGTTTCCCTCACTTTAGAAGCAATGCAGAACCCACAGTTCATTGCACTGAATTCTAGGAGGAAATAAAAGGTTTTACCCACACACCTGAACCAAAGCATGTGAGGTTTCTTCTTAAGCCTGGTAACAACACACCGTGAAGTGTAGGGATGCCACGTGTCACCAAGATGTTTTATTATAACAAGACTATGCAGAAAGTACTAGAAATACAGCTTCCACCTCCAGGGCACAGACTTGCCACTCTGTGGCCCCAAGAACTTCCTGCATGTCCCCTCCTTTCGGGCTGTCTCGGCCTCTTTCCACCTGTTCTCCCCAGGGCTGTCACCCCGAGAAAGCAATGGGAGCTTTATCTACGGAAGTGTGGTGCAGCAAGGTGCCCTCCAGATGACGGAGGCTTGACAAGCTATTCGGCTCCTCTCTGGTTCTCCCAAGCTCATGGCACTGCGAGTGATCCTTCCTCTGCTGCTTCCCTGAAAGAGGAGCAGGTGTTTCGAAAGGGTGATATGACACATAAAAGACAATGAATGAGGCCAAGTGATCCTTTGGGAAGCTCATTCAATTACACAGGGAAATAGGGTTTAGTGTGGCATTTTCATCCGTATGTGTTGTTATGCTTTGATCTTACACGCCCTGCCCTCCGAGCACCCTCTGCTCGGCTCTAGCTGCTCCCCACTGTACCCCACTCTGCTTTCATATCAAATGTAGTTCACTGCCATCTCTTTCCCCTCATAAGATGTCTTTATCTCTTCTCATGGTTTCCTTTTCCTTTTTACTGTGTGTGTGTGTGTGTGTGTGTGTGTGTGTGTGTGTGTGTGTGTGCACAGCGTCCCATATGCTCACCTTCGGAGGAAAGGGGAGGCAGCTCCTGCTTCATTGACCTTCTGCCCAGTCTTGTTTGAAGCCAGAGTCTGTTTACTGATTCCAGAGCTTGTGGGGCTCTGAGAATTCAAGAGTCTCTGCTCTCCTGCAGGACTGGGGTCATAGGTGAGCACAGCCACCCCCAAATATTTATGAGTGTGAGATCTGGAGCTTTAAAAGCTGGCATTCTCAGGCCCCCTGAAGCCCTCATTCTTGCTCAGGAAGCACGATCAACCACCTCACCGGCCCTCATGGCCCCCTTTCTACTTTCATCACACACACACACACACACACACACACACACACACACACACACTTAAATATAGACTCTCATATAATAGAAACCATGCAGTATCGACCTCATGTCTTCAGATTTCATGCGAGTCCCCCTCTGAGAAAACAGTCACTAAGCAGCTTCCAGAAGTTCAAGGAAAACCCACCCAACACGAGGCTTCCATGTGTCTCTCCTTAACGCTCT
>PVHP010031352.1:0-20596 GCA_004024765.1 Zapus hudsonius | reverse complement strand
AGACTCCAGATGAATGTGCCACTTTGTGCATCTGGCTTTAAGTGGGTACTGGGGACCAAACCCAGGTCACTAGGCTTTGTAGGCAAGTGTCTTAATCATTGAGTCATCTCTCCAGCCCTTTTTTGTGCCCCCCCCCCCAGCCCAGGCAGACCTGCCATCCTATCCCCTTCCCCCCAGTCAGTCAGAGGCATGCACCACCACACCCAGCTCATCCACTTTTGAAAAACAAAAAGATAGGATATGTAACCCTGGCTGGTCTGCTGCAGGCCTCAATTTAAAACTCACAGCAAGAATTCTTGTCTCAGCTTTCCCACATGCTGGGATTTGAATAAAGATTCTGGGTTTACAGGTACTCAGCCGAGTACCACATTGCCCACCAGTAATCCCAGCCCAGAATCTCTATTCAGGTTCATTATGCTTTGACAAAATTAAAATTTCTGTTCATTTTATTGTTGGAATAGGATCCTAATCTGGGGTACAGATTAGGAGGGATGCGAACTGCTGGGTGAGGTTAATTTTCCTTATAACAACCAGGCTGAGAGTAGAGGGGCAGTTCTTTCCCTAGGAATCTGGTGTGGTTAATGGGAGAAAGGGGAGGGAGAATATTTGAAAGACAATGAAGAATAACTGTGGCATTCCCTAGGATGAAGACCACAGTTGCTTTGGGGATATTTTTACCCCTAGGACCTGCCTTTCTCATTGCACAAATAATAAGCATACCTGTTGCTTTGTAATTTTGTCTGGGTTCCCTTTTGTACAGAGCATCCTTTTTCATAAATGCAGAGTTGCGTTTTAGAAATGTAGTCACTCAGCAAATATATACTGAATGCCTCTTTATGCTACACAGTATTTATTGGTAGCTGGCAGTTTGAGACTATAAAGAATGAAAGGTCAGAACAGCTGTCCTGGCTTTCCCACCTGGTCTTTGAAGTTTTAACTATGTATGTGTGATTCACATTGAAAGCTTGTGCTCAAGCCTTTTGGGATTTTTGTGTATCCAGAGAAGTTCTGGTGTTAAAACTATTGACTTTTGTCTGGAAACTGGGCAGTAAATCTGACATCCTGCATTTGTGGGGTGATTGATAGCTTTTAGTTGTTTTTCATGTTTTTAGACATAAAAACAACTCAGTCAAGACTATAGGTGGCAGTGTGCTTATGTAAGATTAAAGCCAGTCAGCCCAGGTTCTATTCAGTGCTTAACATAAAGTCAGACCCAAGAAAGTGACACTAACACCTAACATTTGTTTGCAGAAGCAAGATACCCTGGCCCTCCCATACACACATGCAAATAGATAAAAATATGTTAAAAAAATAAGTCTGTTTCCAGCAGTCATATTCTGTGACTTGTCCTGTAAGTCAGGGCAAAAATACAGGCTGACTGAAGGGGCTATGCATATGGTTCTTAGAGCTTACTCCATCATGGGAGATGGAAGCATTAGACTGAGGAGTGGGGACCATTGAAACATTATGAACAGAGGTGATAATTAAGCTAGGGATTTTTTTTTTTTTGGAGACAGTTTAAATCTGATTTTTAAAAAATATTTGAGATGGGGAGAGAATGTGTGCATCAGGGGCCACTGCAAATGACTCCCAATTCAAGTGCCACTCTGCATCTGGCTTTATGTGGGTTGTTAGGCTCTGCAAGCAAGTGCCTTTAACCAGCTGAGCCATCTTCCCAGCCCCAGTCTCTTTATGTAGCCATGACTGGCTATGTAGTATGCAGACCAGGCTGGCTGAGAGTCAGATCCTCCTGCCTCTGCCTTCTAGCGTTGGGATGGCAAGCATAAGCCACCACACAGGACTAGCTGGTTTTAAAGGAAGCTTGAAATAGCAGGGTGTCTGAAAAACAGGGTGTGCTACTGCCTCTGCCTGTTAAGATAGAGCTGGTTCCCATTCTTTCCAGCCCTGCTTGCTCTTTTGCTAATGACATGAGTAAGATGGAGACTTTAGCTGTGGAGGGAAGGGGAGGGATATGGTAAGCCTAGCGCCCTGCAGACTTTAACCATCTGATTTAAGGATTTGGATGTTTTAAAAACACCAGGTCCTTTCCTTCTCCAGGAAAAAGAATTAAGAACAATTCTGTAAAATATTGTCTGGTGGAGTGTATGATATTTAGTAGTTTTAAAGCTTTTATTGCTAAACATCATTACTAAAAGCTGGCCAAGAATAAAAGCTTGCTATCAAAGCTGTTTATAAATATCTAACTCCCTGGCACTCTTTCAAATATATGAAACAAAACACTAAGTATTCAAGCGGTTAATAGAAGTTTTTCATTTCAAAGCATGCTATGTTTAAGTGTGTAATACGCTGGGCATAGTCACATGACCGTAATCCCAGCACTTAGGGAAACTGAGGCAAGATGATTACTTACTGCAAATTCCTCATAAGTAAAATCATGAGCCCCTTCGTACTGGTGCACGCCGTTAGTCCCAGCTCTCAGGAGGCAGAGGTAGGAGGATTGCGGTGAGTTCCAGGCCACCCTGAGACTACATAGTGAATTCCAAGTCAGCCTGGGTTAGAGTGAGACCCTACCCCGAAAAACCAAACCAAAACAACAAAAAAAGGAAAATCATGCCATGTAGCTATGTATTTGTTTTGTCAGCTTTCAATCTCTACTATGTAGAAGAGAGAATTCTCCCTCCCCTTTTGGGAAACTTTTTTGATGTATGGGCCACCATGCCGAATAGAAGGTTGCTGGTGTCAATGATTCCTGAGCCCTAGCTGCTTAAAAATTCTGCACCCCTGGATCTCTATAGTTTCTGGAGCAGCAAAGATTATACTTCAGCCATTGAGATGTGAGTTTAAAGTTTTTTCTTTGCATTGCAGTTTTCAAGGGGAGAATTTTTTTTCCTTATGGAGATTGTGAAGGGGGTCCAGGAAATGTTTACTGTTCACATTTAATCAACAATTTTGTTTATAAATCTTAAAAGCAATTATTTTTTATCCATGTGGATAAAAAATTTTTTACTGTTAATACAGAGAACATGAGTGACTCACTGGTAAATAGGAAATACAAGGCTTTGTTTTTGGTGATGGAAGACTTAACAGACAAGATAGTGTTGCAGTAAACTGGGTGGAGGAGGAAAGCTGAAGAAAGCTGATTGGTTGTTTCAGAATTACTCTCCTTGTAAAGCTGGTGCTGGAGGACCAAGCCACTGGAGAACTGATTGGCTAGCTCAGGTTACTTCAGGGGACTCTTTTGTATAAGGATTAAGCTCCCCTACTCCTTCATTGTCATGCCTACTGAAACTGGCCTGTTTGGGAGATTTGACTGTTGTCTATCTCTAATCCAGATTTCTCAGACTGAGATAAACAGCTTAGTTTCAGTTTGGGGCCTCAAGCTGGAGCCGCAGGATGAGCGGCTCCAGGTCCATTGGGTCCTCCGCAGAAGCTCAGTCCAAAACAACGGCTGTCTTTAGTTTTTATTCAGTAATAAAAACAGTTTCAAAATATTAGTATAGGGCTGGAGAGATGGCTCAGCGGTTAAGGCACTTGCCTCCAGTGCCTAAGGCCCCGGGTTCAATTCCCCAGGACCCACATAAGCCAGACCCATAAGGTGGTGGCCCTGGTGCATTCTCTCTCTCTCTCTCTCTCTCTCTCTCTCTCTCTCTCTCTCTCTCTTTCTCTCTCTTTCTCTGCTTGAAAATGAATAAATAAAATATTTTAAAAATATATTAGTATAAAAAGGTTGATGGCTGGAAAGATTGCTCAGTGGTTAAAGGCTCTTGCTTGCTTACAAAGCTGGCTTACTGCCAGCCTGGGTTTGATTCTTCAGCCAGATGCACAGAGTAGCTGGAGTTTGCAGTGGCATAAGGCCCTGATGTACCTATTCTCATTCTCTCTCCTCTTTCTTTTCCTTGCAAATAAATAAAAACATTATAAAAAGTAAGGTTGAGCTTTTTTTTCTTTCAAAATTTTACATGGCTAAAAATTACATGGCTAGTGGTTTCCATGGGGTAGGCATAGTGATGCATGCTTTTGGGATGGAGTAGTGATGACTTGTCTGTGTTTATCCACAGCAGGGCTTGGTACTGGTAAAGATGGGGGTGTTACCAGTTGGACAGGAAGGAGCCTTCCTCCTGCCATAAGGCATGGCTCTGGGGTCTCATGTTTCAGGGTTAAACTGTTGGGGGAAAACCTGGGCTGTAGCAGTCCCAGAGACAGTGATAGTGAAAGGAGAGAAAGGAGATAGATTTATTGGGAAGAGGAACAAATAAAGGGATCCCCATCCTGTCTTGGATACCTGTAAGAAGTTTAGATTTAAGTACTTATAACTGGTCAGCTATGGTCAGTGTCTCCAGTCTTCTCCAAGGTGGTCTGACAAGTTGTCAGAACTCAGAATTTTTTTTTCTTTCCTCAGTTTGAGAGTCCCTGGGGAGATTTTAATTGGGAGTCCATTGTGTCACCCAAAGGGAGGGGCACAACTGTCTTCCCTTAGAATATCTTCTCTCCTGGGAAAATGCTTACAAATGTTTACCTTTTTAAAATATATTTTTATTTATTTGCAAGCAGAAGGAGAAAGAAAGATGAGAGACAGAATGGGTGTGCTGGGGCCTCCAGCCAATGCAAACAAACTCCAGGTACATCTGGCTTTACATGGATACTGCGGAATTGAACCTGGGTCTTTAGGCGTTGCAAGGAAGCAGCCTTAACTGCTGTGCTGAGCCATCTCTCCAGCCCGTCCCCCCCTTTTTTTGAGAGAGGTGGTCTAAGGCTGTTGAGGCTGTCCTTGAACTGATTCTACCTCTCCAAGTGCTAGAATAATGGGTGCTTGCACTAAGAGAAATTAACATATAATTGGAGACATGAATTTTTTTTTTTTTTGAGGTAATATCTGCCTCTAGTTCAAACTGACCTGGAATTCACTATGTAGTCTAAGGGTGCAGGGTGCAGTCCTCCTACCTCTGCCTCCCGAGTGCTGGAAGTAAAGGCCAGTGCTGGGAGTAAAGGCGTGTACCACCAGGCATTGCTGTAGATAGCAATTTATTTACAGTTTGCCTTTACTGTTTGGGGAGGGAGAAATTCTCAAGTCTTGCCCATGGCAGTGTTAACAGTTTATAGTGAAGATAAAGCCAGAAGGCTCCTGGGGTGGGCCATTTTCACTCCCAGCATGGTATTTCCTGCAGGTATACTAATACCCAGGGTCCTGGTTAAAAATTGAGCCAGGCTCGAAGGGATGAGCCCTCAGTCTTCTTGGAGAAAACACAGGATCTTATCTGTGCCTTGAAATTGAATGCCTGATTTCTCCCCCCAGTGAACTGATAGTAGACTGGAATATAAAGCCAGGATGCCAATTTATCAGTATTCAGTGGAGATCTATAATTGTCATTGAGGTGAACCTCCTGTCCTTAGGCCTTTGTATCCTTTTTCTTAGAGGACACTAATTATGATGGTGGAATGCTTTGAATACTTAATAGCTCTCCATCAAGACAGCCAGGTGAATCCAATTTTGTAAAAGGAACCATTTCCAGACTAAGTAAGTCTGTAGGTCATGAGGCTTTGAGGGTAGAAGGAGTTTGCCTTTGGCTGGTTCTTTGTTAAGGTCTCAGTTTTGATTTCCTTCACCTTCTGGCTTGGTGGTCTCAGCCATTTTTTCCTCTGTTTTTGCTGACTTTTCTTATCCCCCCTCTTTTGTGTTAGTATTTACTTTTTAACTTTTCTATCTGGTATTGAAAGCTGCTGGAACAGGTGCTGTTCCAGAGACAGAAGTGATTATTACCAAATCTCTTCTGTTAAAAGGTCAGGAGGCCACCCAGAGACCTTGGTTGGTGGGACTGCCCTGCCCTCCTGAATACGTGGATCCCTCTGAGTTAGAGGCTGCTTCATTTTCTTCATGTGTGTGGTTGGGCACAGCTCACTGGCATCTGCTGGAAGGCAGAGCCCCTGGACGCCAGTGACTTCATCCTTCCCTCCCCCATGCATGCCTCACTTCCACTTAACAGCTAAAACTAAAATATGACCTGGCCACCAGGGAGGCTGGGAGATACTTGTTAGCATACCCAGTATGCTGGCTAGCAGGCTTGAGGCAGGGTAGAAATTAAGGGGACATGGGAGGGAAAAGGGGACCCTCAACAGAATCTGCTGAAGTGTCTTGCCAGCTGAGTCATGGATCTTGACACAACTAACAAAACTTGCTGTGACAAATGCCTGTGTGCATATACTTTTTTTTTTAAATAGATTTTAAAAAAAGCCAAATAGCAATGAACTAGAGCTATTTTACAATTCAAGTTGTTGCAAAAGGACTCAGCTCTTATATAGGTACAGAATATTAGAACACAAAGATCACATATTCAGCACCAAAAATGCTGTTTGGGGGGATTTATTTATATAGGGGTGTTTAGAGACAGAATTTTATGCTGTAGTCCAGACTGGCCTTGAATTTATATAGCCCAGAATGGTTTCAGCTTTGTTGAAATCTTGTGCCTCTCAAGTGTGAGCCATCACTCTCTTGCATTTTTTATTTTCTATTATATATCTCAGGTATCAACTTAATATTAGCTAGTACTCCTTTTTCTTTTAAAGGTAGGTTCTCATTCTAGCCTAGGCTAGACGTAGAACTCTCTGTAGTCACAGGCTGGCCTCGAATCCACAGTGATGCTTCTGCTTCTGTAGAGCTGGGATTAAAGGTTTGTGATACCAATGTCCTACAGAACTTGATACTTTTTAAAAAATATATATTTTATTTATTTATTTATTAGAGAGAGAGAGAGAGAGAGAGAGAGAGAGAGAGAGAGAGAATGGGCACAGCAAGAACTCCAGACACATACGCCCTCTTGTGCATCTGGCTTTATATGGGCACTGGGGAATCGAACTCGGGTCCTTCTGCATTGCAGACAAATGCCTTAACCACTAAGCCATCTCTTCAGCCCAGAACTTGATACTTGATTCTTGGTTTAAACTCTCCCTGGACCTGCCTCCTTGTAGTCATAGATTCAGAATGTTCCCTAAGACATAAAGGAGACTGACTGGACTGTAGAAATTTCTCAGTGGTTAAGGCACCTGCCTGCAAAGCCTAACAACCCCAGTCCCCATGTAAAGCTAGATGCATAGTGGCACATGTTAGGGGAAGAAAATGGGAAATGAAATGAGAGAGACAGGAAGGTCTTAGACCAAGCATGTCAGAAGTTCCTTCCCTTACAGATGAGGTGATGCTGAAAAGGGGCAGTGGGATCACTGGAATTCTTTGGTTGTAGGTTGGCCCACCTTGCCTCAGGGCATGGGCCACTTAAGAGAAATGATAAGTGGACAGGTGGGCTTGGGCCATTTCAGGAATGTGATAATGGGGATAGGTGGGCTAAGTCATTCAGGGAAGGTGATAATTGGGATGGGTCACTGGGGGGGGGGGCAAAGAGTTACAATGAAATGGCTATCAGTCCAAAAATGGAGGCATTCTGGTTCTAATAGTGTATGCATATGGAGTGTATCAGCAGTGGCCTTGGTGTACCCATTCTCTCCTTGCTTGCAAATAAAATAAAAATATTTTTTCAAAAGATGTGAAGAGACTACTCTTTTTTTTTCCCATGGCCCAAGTCTCTCACTGACTCTTTGTGCAGCCTTGCTCTTATTTCTGCTATGGGACCATTCTTTGCGTCTCCACTGTCTGGGTATATTTCCCCATTAATTAGCTGGATCTGTGTCTTGATGTGTGATTTGTAAGCAGAGATATAGAGAAAAATGAGTTGGCATGCCAGGGCTTCCACCTTAAACACTTCAGACAAATTCTAGATGCATGCACCACTTTGTGCATCTGACTTATGTGGGTACTGGGGAAGTGAACCCAGCTTCCTTGGGGTTTAGAGGCTGAGCCATCTCTAGCCCTTCACTGTTCTTTAGGAAGGTTCTTGAAAAAAAGTTGAGCAGTTTTACTTGCAGGGGTCAGACTCAGGCTGCAAATCTCTGAGAACTAAGACATGATTTAAGGGTGAAAATTACTTTGATCCTTGGAGAATATACAAGGGCCTAATACTGCTTAAGTAATGAACAGAAGTTGAATGTATTTCTCTATGAAATCTTCATTGTCAAGAACAAGAAAAAAAAGGTGTGACAATTAAGAACAGTCTATACAGTATACTAAGATAAAACCCAAATCAAAGAGCAGTAACCAGGCGAGCATAAATAAGCCTACCCTGTTTCTACATCAAAATTAGCTGCAGCCATTACATAACCTGCTTCTAGCAAGTCAGCCACCTTCCTGGTTCTCATTTGTGGTGATATTTCATTCTTGGTCAGAATTGATGATCCAGTGGTTTCCATTTTCTTTCTCAGGAAGTTCCTCTTACCAGTGTTCTCTGGGCTTTAACTTGTATTTGACCTTTTCCATCCGACCACTTTAGCAGCTCCAGTGGTGAGTCATATGCTGCTTTGTGCAGACCCCTGTCTTCTTAATCACTCTTGCATTCACTTTATTCGTGATGGGCCAAATTCCCATTGAACTGCTGAGGTTTTATATAGTAATACAGAAAAAACAAAATCAGACTTTATAATAGGAAAGCCTTCCCCTTCCATGAAAAGCACAACCGTGAGTCATTTGTGAGGTGGAAGGAGCTTAGTGCTTTTGTTCCTTCCATCCTTGTCTTTATCTGGATGACCTCATGAAGAACAGGGACACCTGGAGGGGCTGTGGCTCCAGGACTAAGCTTTTGATACCAGGTATTGCAGGACATGTGGTTTGGGTTGGGCCTGCCAGGAAGGAGGATCAGAACCCATTCTGGAGAGAGGAACACAGAATCAGTAGCCAAGTGTTGTGGTTGGATGCAGACAATGCTGAGACTAAGTGGGGAAAGCAGAAACACATCAGGCTGTCAGAACTGGAGGGAAACTAGAGAGCAGAGGTGTGAATATTGAAGTCGAATAAGAAGAGGTCTACAGGCCAGCAAGGTTACCCGGCCATCGTGCAGGAACTTGCAGCACTGTGCATCTAAAGCCTTCAAATCCAACAACCTTACTTATTTCTGATAATGGTGGCATACCTCTCCTTGCCCAGGCTTGAAGGCTCAGTCTTGTTCCCTTCCGTCATCTTTGCATCTGGTCAGCTACAGCACCTCTGGAGTATCTTCTTGGCAGTCCAACCTAGTTTCTGCCACACATGGCACTGCAGATCAAAGCACATGAGAATTGGAGATGACAAGGATAAAACTTATTATCTAACCTCTGGCAGTAGAAGTCTCCTGGCCTTGAACTTCTCATCCTCCTACCTCTGTGAGCTCCTGAGTGTTGGGATTACACTGCTACACCTAATTTATGAGGTTCTGATCATCAAACATACGATGCACCCTGGCAGGTTCTCTACTGAGCTACATAACTATGACCAGCCACAAGTAGGTGTTCTGTAAGACACATTCCTATGTTACGCACATTCCTTTATCTTTAGTTTATAATCTCCATGCCCTTTTCAGAGAGAGGAGGGTAGAGGGGGTGAATTCTCAAGAAAGCATGACCGTTTATCAATGTCTCTGCTTTGTGGGACTATCCTGTACCCATGTGTTGTGATTAAAACTTGAAATAGAGTTTGCAGACCACCATTTAAAATGTGCTGTTGGGCTGGAGAGATGGCTCAGCGGTTAAGGCACTTGCCTCCAGTGCCTAAGGACCTGGGTTCAATTCCCCAGTATCCACATATGCCAGACTCACAAGGTGGTGGTCCTGGTGTTTTCTCTCTCTCTCTCTCTTTCTCTGTATCTCTCTGCTTGAAAATGAATAAATAAAATATTAAAAAAAAATAAAATAAAATGTGCTGTCAAGTATCTTAGACCTTTAGAGAGAAATAAGAAAATGGTAGTTCTGATAACCATGTGAGGAAAGTGACTGAATTTTCACCACCCCTTTTGCTCTAAAAGGAAAAAAAAGTAATCTTCATGCTTTAGTATCTGTTTAAAGCTGGGGTGTGTAGTATATTCTGAGAAATCTTATTACTACTATTTTTTTTTTTTTTTTTGGTAGGGTCTGGCTTTAGCCCAGGCTGACCTGGAATTCACTATGTAGTCTCAGGGTGGCCTTGAACTCATAGCAATCCTTCTACCTCTGCCTGCCAAGTGCTAACATTAAAGGTCTGTGCCTCCACGCCCATTTGATACTTGTTTTTAAGGTAGAGAACAAAGGAGAATCAGAAGTGGGAGACCTTCAATTAAGGAAAGTCATTTCCTCATGGAAGCAGCTGAGGGCTCTGGACTCAGCAGGGGGCACAGATTTGAGCCTGTGCTAACCTGTGCCTCTACTGGAGTGAGGACCTGGGCTCTGCCATCTATGTGCTTTGCTTTCATTCCCTGAAACTTTCCTGCATGGTCTCAAATTGCTCATGGCTTCAACCTGTGAAAAATGTGTGAACCCAAGAAAACTTGGTTTGTTCTGCTCATAGTTCCTCATTGTGTGTGTGTGTTTTTGTGCTTCTTCCCCATCCCTGCCATCAGGTCTGTGATGTGCTCCGTTGCTGTCTGCCTGTAGCTTTGTGGACCTGTGTTCTCTGCATGGGTACCTCAACAGTCAGAGCCCGTGTTGATGAGAAGCAGATGTAGAAGTTAAGCCTCATGTTGATAGTTTTTCCTGGGGTTCCTTACTGTTTTTTTCTTTCCTGTACTGCAGATCATCAATGCTGTGTTCCTGTTGATTTTACTGAGCACTCTGGCTGATCCAAACCAGTATCCCTTTTCAAGTTCTGAGCTCAGAGGGGACTCCGAGTTTATGGATGATGCCAGTAAGTACTTCAGATATTCATTCAAGGGCCTATTTCACTATGTAGTCTCAGGGTGGCCTTGAACTCATGGCGATCCTCCTACCTCTGCCTCCCGAGTGCTAGCAGGATTGTGGATTTTTATCCTGGGAATGAGACAAGCTGTAGCAATTCCCTTCTTGTTGCTGACACAGAACACCCAATTAGAAGCATCTATGGGAGGAACACTTACAATTTTGAGAAGTTTCATCATGGAAAAGCATGGCAGGTAGCTGGACATCACATCGCCCCAATACCCTGAAGGAGGTAGTCAGAGTGACTCTGGCTCTCAACACCCAGTGGACTGGACTAATCAGCCTCATGATCTTTCCCCAGGGACACAAGGCTCGCAAATTGCCACCACCTGGGGACCAAGTATTCAAAACACATGAGCCTGTGAGGGACATTTCATTCAAACTATTGCACAGGAGTATCTAGTGTTTTTTTGCTTTTTAATTATTTATTTGAATGAGAAAGGCAGAGTATGGGCATGTCAGGGCCTCTTGCCATTGCAAATGAACACCAGCACATGTACCACTTTGTGCATCTGGCATTAACATGAGCACAACCCTGGTCTGGCCATCATTGAAAGCCACACCTTTAACTTCTGAGCCATCTGATGTGTATCTTAAAGAGACCCCTCTTGTTGAATGAAGAATGCATTTGAGGGCTGGCTTTGAGCAAAGCCCAGAATACTGGACTTGAATATTTCTTTATGGCCTAGGCAGCACTGGAGATAAGAGGAGAGGCTAGTATTAGATCTAATTTGCTGGTGTGTTCAGTAAAGGAAAGTGGGAAATGTTTTTTTCCTCTTCATTTTAAGAAAGTGACCTCAGTGTTAATGCAGGTTAGAAGGCGGGCTGGAAGATGGAAGTACCTGGGGTAGGAAGGGGACTAGACTTTGATTTAAGGGACTTAGCTGAGCATTGTTTTGGGTCATGTAGGATTTGTTGTGGTTGAAACTTGTGAGCTATCTTAAGTTGAGGGTAAGACTTGTGAGGGTATCTTAAGGTGGTAAGACATGAACTAAGCACAGAGGAGAGGAAGTAGACAACATATGCTGAAGGTAAGAGGCATGCCATTTAAAGCAGCTCTGCCTGTGGTATTCTAGGAGATTAAGAAAAAGCCAGGGGACACTTGACAAAGAACTAGAAAAAACGAAATATGACAGCTTTGAAAACAGAAACTCAGGAATGAAGAACAGAGTGACCAAAACCAAGAACTTAGTGATGAGTTTGTACCACTAGACACAGGTGAAAAAACATATTAGTGAGTTAGGGAAAACATGAAAACAGACAGCTGAGCCTTAGGGAAAGAGAAGAGTGCTGGGACTGAGCCCTTGAAGGGGCCTCAACTCCTAAGAGATCAGCAGCCAGAGTCTGAATTCAATACAAACGGGGTGCTTTGTCACTTGAGCTTCATATCCATCTGCATTGTTTTACAGCAAGGTTAAGAAGCTAGAGTTTCCTGTAATTCCAGTACTGGAAGGGTCAGGAGTTCAAGCCTGCCCTCAGCTACATAGCTGGGTCTCTGGTGTGTGTACCATGCCTCTTTCCTTCTCTGTTTTCCTTTCTCTTCCACTTCTTTCTCATCCATTATAATAAAGTTTTAAATTTTAAAAAGCCAGTGCTATGCTATCATTGGGATTTGGAAGGTGTCAGAGAGAGATGTGACTTTTGTAACATTTTTAAAAAATATTTATTCATTTTCAAGCAGAGACAGAGAGAGAGGGAGGGAGAGGGAAGAGAAAGAGAGAGATAGAGGGAGGGAGAGGGGAGAGAGAGGGGAGAGAGAGAGTGCACCAGGGCCACCACCTTGTGGGTCTGGCTTATGTGTGTCCTGGGGAATTGAACCCAGGGCCTTAGGCACTGGAGGCAAGTGCCTTAACCGCTGAGCCATCTCTCCAGCCCTTGCAACATTTTTGACTCCCCTTAATAACCCTATTACTCAGCTCTCCAGAAGGATGGTGGGTTCTAGCGATACTAATCTTTCCTTCTCTTCATTTAAAGACTATCAGCCACACATAAAATTTTGGTAGTCATTTAAAAATAAATTTTCTTTCACTGATTTTTTTTTTTTAAGGTAATTGAGGTGAGAAGGTTTTTTTTTTTTTTTTTTTTTGAGCCTCATGCATCTGAGGCAAAGCTCTAAACTGAGCTGTCTCCAGCCCTAGAAAGAAGTTTTAAATGATGCCACTGGTTCTGTCTGGGGTGAATGATAAATCACATGCCTTGTCCCTCTTGCCAGAGATTTAGCTGGGCAAACACTATCTGGCAGGAGAGGCTTAATTTAGTTGACTTCAAAGGCTTGTTGGTACTTGGACTTTAAAGTAGTAATTGTTTTGTAATGTCCTGGGTGTTCTAGTGCACTTGAGGTTTCTCTCATATGTCATATTAAAAAAAATCAGATGAATTCTTTATAATTACTTTTAAGACTATCATGTGGTTAAGAAGGTACAGAAGTGTATTGACTTGGAATCTTTTAAAGTTTCTTTCCTCTTATGTTCCCCCCCACACATCAGTTTAGCCCAGGGTGACCTAGAGTGCACTGTGATCCTCCTACCTCTGCCTTCCAAGTCCTGGGATTTAAGGCGTGTGCCTCTACGACCAGCTCCTACTTTTTTTTCCCCTTTAACAAGGTTAATTGGGCCTGCTGCCTCTGGCCTGTAATCACAGCTACTCAGGCTGAGGCAGGAGAATCTCAAGATCATGGTCTGTATGGGTTATACAGTGAGTTTAAGGACATCTTGGGCAAATAGCTTAATGGCCAAGTAGTTAATCCAAATGTAGTTAGAATTATTCTTTGAGACTGGTTTATCAGTTGCTTTAAATTATGCTTGAGAAATATGTAAGATAATAAAGCTATTTTGTATTGTTTCCTTTTTTTTTTTTTTTTTAAAGTTTTTCGAGGTAGGGTTTCACTCTAGCCCAGGCTGACCTGGTGGAATTCACTATGTAGTCTCAGGCTGGCCTCGAACTAAAGGCAATCCTCCTACCTCTGCCTTCCGAGTGTTGAGATGAAAGGCATGCGCCACCACGCCCGGCTTTGCCCTCATTTTATTTTTAAAGATAACTGAATAATTTATTTTCTAAAATTTCCCCCCCAAAGGTATAGGTAGGCATAAAACCACCAGGAAGAGTAAACTGGCTTAGATGATGAGCCCTTACTACCCTTCGATCTGAAGGAAAGATGGAAGATCATGCTTACTGGAGCTATACTTAAGTACTTCAACAAAGAATGGGGCATCATTTGGTATAGGGCCACAGACAACCCTCACAGGCCCACTGTCTTTCCTCCACCTGGCTGAGCTCAGCCCAATGCAGCCAACACAGATGTGCCTTCTGGGACAGAGAGCATTGTGGACTAGGAAGATTTGGGAAGGTGCTCATGCAAATAAATTTTTGGTTTTTTTTAAAGCTGGGTGTATGACCTGTGTATGAGCCGGGCATGGTGGTGCATGCCTTTAATCCTAGCACTTGGGAGGAAAAAGTGGGAGGCTCGCAGTAAGTTGGAGGCCAGCCTGAGACAACATAGTGAATTCCAGGTCAGCGTGGGCTAAAGCGAGACCTACCAGAAAAACACACACACAAAACTAGGTATGGAACTTGTGCCTGTAGCCCCAGAATTTAGGAGTCAGAAACAGGAACATATATCTATTTGAATATTCATTAAATAAACATTGAGTTTAAGCATAAGGATAGCAATTCTGGGTAGATTATATATTTTTTGTTTGTGTGTATGCTGTATGTGAGTCTGGGTGCACACATACTATGATGCATATAGAGGTCAGAGGGCAATTGGGTATCCTTACCTTCCACTTTGTTTTTTGGTGTTTTTTAAAAATTTTATTTATTTTGTTTGTAGAGAGAAGAGACAGAGAAAGGGAGGGAGGGAGATTGGGTGTGCCAGGACAGGGCCTCCAAATACCACAAACTCCAGATGCATGTGCCACTTGAGAGAGAGAGAGATAGAGAATGGGCACTCTAGGACCTCTTGCTACTGCAAATGCATGTCCCACTTTGCATGGGTACTGGGGGGTTGAACCCCAGCCCGGCAGGCTTTATAAGCAAATGCCTTTAACCACTGAGACATCTCCAGCCCCTTGACTTTGTTTTGAGGCAGGGTCTCTTAATCATTATTGCATATGCCAGGCTAGCTGGACCATGAGCTCTGTCTTCTGCTTCTCATCCATTGTGGGAGGGCTAGAATTGCAGATATTCACTACTTATGTGGGCTCTGGGGATCCAAACTCAAGGCAGCAGGGCTTGCACAGGAAGTGCTTTTACCACTCAGCCATCTCCTGGTCCTGAGTTTTATTTATTCATTCATTCATTCATTCATTTTCAAAATAAGGTGTCACTAGCCCAGGCTGACCTGGAATAATCACTATGTAGTCTCAGGGTGGCCTTTAACTCACAGTGATCCTCCTACCTCTGTCTCTTCCAGTGCTGGACTGAAATTTTATTTAAATAAGAACTTTTAATCACCAAACTCAGAGATATTAAACTTTTCTGTTGTATTGGAATAAAATTAGTATCTTATTGCTTGTTCCTTCCCCAAGCTTTCAACCTCAGAATGTGGCTCCTGAAAGCAGGCACTTTAGCTTAGGTTTTCTGTGTTTCCCTTTGGATCTTAAAGGGTTTGTATTTTGTTTTGCGTAAAAATATTTTGCTATATTTCATGATGACATATTAAAATCCTTTTTGTATTCATGTTCTGTGGTGACAGAAAAATGGCCAAAAATCTGAGAACACCTAAATGTCACTGACATTTAACAAGTTAGCTACAAGTTTCATGAGAAGTAAACAAATCCAGGAGGCAAGGGAAAGTGAAATTAGAAATAGATTGCTTGAATGAAGGCATTTCAGGTGACTTTTACATGCCTATTCTATTTCAATGACTAATTGAATTCAGGAAACATTTTCTAATTATGCCTTTTGTGCCTGTGGTATAGCTTTTCTTGGGATCCTTTTCAAATTAGATTTGCATTATTAAGGCAGGAATTTAAGGAACAATGTCAGTGTGCTCTGTGGGTTGAAGTGACTGCTTTGTAAAGATTAATGAACAATACTAACAGCCCAACTATCATTGGTTATAAAATCCCCTATGTTATTGGCACCATTTCTTCATTTGCCTTTGATATCATTGCAAGGAATGAGTGTATGTGCTTGGGATTCAACTCAGGCCTTTACTCATGATAGCTAATCACCTACCACTGAGCTATATATACTTTGAGCTCTAGGAAGGAAGGAATTTTAATTCCTCTGAGTAGCATTTATTTACTGTATATACTGCCCAGGCTATTTATTTCTTGATATTTAAGGGAGTTATTTAGCCTTAGTTTTTTTTTTTTAATATTTTATTTATTCATTTTCAAGGGGGGGGAGAGAGAGAGAGAGAGAGAGAGAGAGAGAGAGAGAGAGAGAGCGCACCAGGGCCACCACCTTGTGGGTCTGGCTTATGTGGGTTCTGGGGAATTGAACCAGGGGCCTTAGGCACTGGAGGCAAGTGCCTTAACCGCTGAGCCATCTCTCCAGCCCCTAGCCTTAGTTTTTGCTTGTAAAATAAATTCAAGTTTATCATTGATCCCACAAGAAAATGAGGCATATATATGAAATTTCCTTATAGGCATCTTCCCTTCCAAGATGGAAAAATTATAAAGTTAAAGTATAAAATATGTACATATCTTGAAAGAAATTGCACACCTAGGTAATAGGTAGTGCTCATCTTTTTAGGCTCTGAGATTGTTCCTTTTCTTTATCTTTGAGAAGCTGTTGACTTCAGGAGTCAGCAGCATCCTCATGAGATTATTGCATTGTCTATAAACCTTTTTTGATTTTTAAAAATATACGGTCTTTTGCATATTTTGTGTGAAATTTTTGTGCTTTACAATTTTATATTTGCCTGTGCTCTTCCACCTTCTTGGAGATACGATCTTCTGCTACTGCAAACCAGCATCAGTCTAGCTGTCCCATGAGCTATGGATTCTCCTGGCTTGGTCTCCCTTGTCCAGAGGCACATTGCACTCTCAGATATATGGATTGTTTTATTATCTGGCTTTGTATGGGTGTTTGAGTGCAAGCATGTGCCTTTAACCGCAGAGAACCATCTCCCTAGTCCTTCTCCCCTTTTTTAGGGCAGGGTCTCACTGGCCCAGTCTGACCTGGAAATCACTCTGGAGCTCAGGCTGGCCTTGAACTTACTATGATCCTCTTACCTCAGCCTCCCAAGTGCTGGGATTAAAGGTTAAGTCTCTATATCCAGCAGATAGCAAATGTTCTTTGTTGCTGTGTTTGCACTTCTGTCTCAGAATGCACTTTATAGACCTCCCCTTTCAGTGTTTATAAACCTTCTCTTAAAGTGTTTTCTTAGCTCAGAAACTGAGGAAACAGAGGGTCACTTCAAAACTAGAATTCTTTTTTTGGGGGAGGGATTTGAGGTAGGGTCTTGCTCTAACCCAGGCAAAACTAGAATTCTTTCCTTTGGATAACAACTTGTTCAGAGTGTGAAAACAGCACAGTACAGTATACTAGAAAGAACCAGAGGTTTGACATTTTAACATGCCACTTGAGAAAGCATCTCCCTTAGGAAGCATTTGTAAAAATGCCTTGGAATGTCAAGTGCAGATACTGAAGTGCTATCTTAGTCTAAGGATGACAGTACACATTTCCTTTAGAAACATTATATCCACATGATTCTACCTGACCTGTCTCCTTAAGACAGGTTTTCTGAATGAGGAAGTACTCAGTTAATTTTGTTCAACTCATGTACAAAATGGTATAATTTTAGCATGTCACCATTTTATGTTCTTTTTGTATATTTTTATTGCAAGCAGAGAGAGAATGAGAATGGGTGCACAAAAACCTACAAGCTGCATGTGCCACTCTATCTGACCTTACATGGTTACTGGGACTGAACCAGGGTCCTTAGGCTTTTTAGGAATGAGCCCTAACTGCTGAGCCATCTCTCCAGCCCGCCATTTTATGTTCTTTGTGCTAAGTTCTTGAAATCTGGATTCAATTTCAGTTGTTGAAATGTGGCTAGTGGCAGTTGGAGTAGCCATTTTATACCGATGTTGGGTTTGTACTGTGAACAGCCCTTTTTGTCAGAAAGCTTTTTGTATTCGAAGGGAACAGGCAACACACTAATTATAACAAATAGAAATAAGATAAAGAATACCAGAGCGAGGGCTGGAGAGATGGCTTAGTGGTTAAGGCACTTGCCTCCAGTGCCTAAGGCCCTGGGTTCAATTCCCCAGGACCCACATAAGCCAGACCCACAAGGTGGTGGTGGCCCTGGTGCTCTCTCTCTTTCTCTCTCTCCATCTATCTCTGCTTGAAAATGAATAAATATTTAAAAAAAAAATACCAGAGCAAGGGCTGAGGAGACTTAGAGGTTAAACATGCTTGCTTGCAGGGCCTGCCAGTCCTGGTTTCATTTCCCAGTACCCATGTAAAGCCAGATGCACAGAGTGGTGCATGTATCTGGAGTTTGTTTGCAGTGGCAAGAGGCCATCAGGTGGAATAGTCAGGCAGGTTCTGTGAAGTGGTGGCTTTGGAGCCCATACGTCTGCTCATGTGGAAATGAATAAAGGAAGCTGTGACCACCAGACCCTGTGATAGATGTATTGATGGTGTTGGGTTTAGTGATGTTTGATCATGTCTGGGAAGAGCAGTGAGGTGAGATGAAGAGGAGTAGAGTCTCTATAAAGAGACATCAGGGCCTTGAAAAGAAATTAAGTTTAACTGTGAGTTAGGAAGCTATAAAGTTTGAATTAGCATCATGAGGCTTATGAGTTTGTAAAATGCAAATTAGATACCTATGTCACTATAGAAGGGACACCTGAGTTAATATTCATACAGTTCAGTAGACTAAAAAGATCAAACTTTTTTTTTATATTTTATTTATTCATTTTTAAGCAGAGAGATACAGAGAGAGAGAGAGAGAGAGAGAGAGAGAGAGCGCACCAGGGCCACCACCTTGTGGGTCTGCCTTATGTGGGTCCTGGGGAACTGAACCCGGGGCCTTAGGCACTGGAGGCAAGTGCCTTACCCGCTGAGCCATCTCTCCAGCCCCAAACTTTTTTTATTACCTGTAACCATCACTTTCCCCCTTTGTAATCTCTTATCTTTTGTCACTAACATGATTTAAGGAGAACTTCTTTCTTTTGGGCACTTTACCTTTGTAAGCTCTGGTGGTTTACTTAGTTTCACTTATAATTGGTTTATCATGAAAATGACTTTGAGGAAAGACTGTAAAAAATTAAACAATGGCGCATGCCTTTAATCCCAGGGAGGCAGAGGTAGGAGGATTGCCATGAGTTCAAGGCCACCCTGAGACTACATAGTGAATTCCAGGTCAGCCTGGACTAGAGCGAGACCCTACCTTGAAAAACAAAACAAAAAAAAGAATGGATCTGCTGCTCACTGTCTTTTTGTTTTTTTAACCTTTTGACAGACATGTGCATTGCTATTGCAATTTCCCTTCTTATGATCCTGATCTGTGCAATGGCCACTTATGGAGCATATAAGGTAAGCAACTGCATGAGACCTCATGCCTTTGTACCACTAGAATCCGAGATTTTCCACGGGTTTAAAGCAGCTGTTCCCTCCTTCTTATAAGAATCTTTGGAAATCTCTCGTTAATACCACACAGCACCAGAAAAACCAATAAAATCCACATGATACCAGACAGGTTCTCCCATTCTGGTTTGTGACTACTTCAGCTTTGCATACCAGTTGCTAATTTAATGACTATCAACTCCTCCCTGTTCTTACAGATTACTGAAAAATTTCTTTGAACTCAATAATGTTTTGTAATATTGACATTCTGTTTTCTCATGTTTAGCAACACGCTGCCTGGATCATCCCATTCTTCTGTTACCAGATCTTTGATTTTGCCCTGAACACCTTGGTGGCCATCACTGTGCTTGTTTATCCCAACTCCATCCAGGAATACATTCGGCAGCTGGTATGTGGCCCTCCCATTCACTGCCTCTTGTCGTGAAAGAATCTGAGTTACTGATGAGAGACTAAAGCATTTGTAATGTGTGGTGTGTACTCCCTGTTTTTCGGTTAGACTGGCTGACCTGATGAAGAGAATGTTATCTGAAGGATAACATTTATGATTTCCTAGGATAATTTTTGGGGAATCATGACCTCCCTGAGCCTGTGATAGTTACCAACAGTGATAGTGTTTTTTTTATAGCTAATGCTCGATTATCAGCAAGGATGGTGTTCTGCCTCTGCTGTTTTGTGGGAGACGTGAAACTGCTGTGTGCTCACACTTATATGATCATAGGACCCTTTTCTTCCCCAAGTATTATTGGGGGAGAAAAATGTTAGTTTCCTTTTGTGCCTTCTGGGCCATATGAGCAAGCGTAGGTGGCTGGGCATTAAGCAGCTATGCCACAACTGTGAGAAGATCAGACCACTTCTGGGCCTTCATGCTTTGTTTTGTGTTAATGGTTTTGTTGAAGTAGGGTCCTGCTCCCCGTGTCTTTCATAGTAGTTTCTAGGCTCTGAGTAAGGAGGAAGTTTCTTCTGAGATGGGAGGCATGAGGGTGGTATGATGTGACTCTGGGAACAGAAAAGGCCAGTGGAAAGAAGAGCAGTGGAGAGAGAAAGGCTTGGAATGCTACCTTAACTTCCTTTGTACAGCACCTTGTTTCATTGCTTCTGAGCAGCTGAGATACTGGTGGTGCTCACAGGAATTATATTATCTTACAATTTTATATCTACCTTTATTTGTAACAGCAAACCAAATAATAGCACTAACAATAGCTCAGGAAGCTGTGTGGAGGTAGAGGCAGGAAAATCAGGAGTTCAAGGTCATCCACACGTACATAGTCAGAGGCTAGCCTGGGTTACGGAAGTCTTGTCTCATCCATCG
>PVHP010031351.1:0-21061 GCA_004024765.1 Zapus hudsonius | reverse complement strand
CTAAAGGCTCCTCTCTTCAGTACAGAGACATTTGCTCAACCACATTTATAGCTTCTCAATTGACAATAACTAAGAACTGGAATCAACCCAGATGTCCATCAACTGACAATTGGATAACAAAGATGTGGTACACATACATAATGGAATTCTATTCAGCAAAAATGATACAATGAAATTTGTAGGAAAATGGACAGATTCAGAACAGATCATAGTAAGCAAACTCACACAGGCACAGAAAAATAAATGTTGCATGTTCTACCTCATCTTTAGTTTCTTACCAGGAACTCTTTGAATTGCAGGCAACTTAAGGGACAGATATGAGGTATGGAAGTGTTTGGGGGAAGGGGAATGGGTGGGCTGAGGTGGGGAGGTAGGGGGAGATAGACACAATACTAAATCCAAAATGAATTTGGTACCATAGAAACCTTCCTCTTGGATAGCAGACTAATAGATATGAAATATGCAGGAATCATCTAGTAAGAAGGGCCCTGGAAAGAGTGGCATGAAGCGTAACCCTAAAACATTTGGCTCTGACTTGTAACTCCCAGTACCAGAAATCGGTTACAACCCACGGTGAAGATCAGATCTTCGACATCCACAAAACCAGACAGGCTTCTGTCCAAGTACTTGATTACCTGCCTGAGCTAAAAGGTAGACCCTGTTGCTGAAGACAACACATGCTGCCAACACAGTACACTGAGTGCCCAACAACATTGTGATCTAACAGGGGACACTGCTATATGAAAGCAACCAGCCTGACAAGAAACAAACATTTGTGCAATAGTGGCACCCAGCCTAGGAGGGTAACCAATGGCTGACTCTCTGATTGGCTAAAAGATCCACTTAGTGGAAAGGAACCCATTGCTGAAACTTGGAACCAAGTCAGAATTCTTTGGAGACCAAGATCATTGACTCCAAGGAAAAACTCCCACTAGTCTTTGACTTAAAGAGAGGCTTCACCCATCAAATTCTCTCTTAATTAACAATGCTTATCCCACTTAACCCATGCTGATCTCACTCTCCATTGAAGAATCTGTTTTTCTTTTTCAGAAGGCAATAGAACTGAAGGATAAGCTAGGGCCCAGGTGAAACCACTGAGGAATTGGAGAAATAAGCAAGAGTGCTGCTTCCACAATGAGCTTGACAATTAGCGCCAGGGTGATGGAGACAGACACTGAGGATATTCAAATTGTATTAAAGAAGAAATCCAGAAGCTTATGAGAGATCAACACTAAAGTAGACTTAAAACATACCTACTCCAGCTCGGGAAATTTTGCGGAAGAGGGGGTGGAAAGATTGTAAGAGCTATGGAGGGGGAATATCCAGAGACATCACCCCCACACACACACAATAATCGCTGCTCTCACAACTCACAACCCCATGATGAATGCCAGCAATCCCACTGAGGAGGGACTTCAGTGGAATGTGGTCAGTTAGGAAGGAAATGGTGGTAACAGCACATGATTTGTCCATATAAAGTGTCTACTTGAGAGAGAGAGAGAGAGAGAGAGAGAGAGAGAGAGAGAGAGAGAGAGAGAGAGAGAGATTCTGTCATTTGCAACAACATAAATGAATCTGAAGATCATTATCTTAAGTGAAAAAAGCCATGCATAGAAAGTGAAATACCATGTATCTGTGCTTATACTTAGAATCTCAAACAATTGAACTCTTGGAAGTGAGAATTTTGAGGAGATAATGAGCAAAGGGTCTCAAACAGGAGAAGTAGAGCTTCTTGAAATCTATTGCACAGCACAGTGGGTTTCAAAACATTAGTGTCTTTAACATTTGAAAATTGCTGGGAGGTTCAATTTCAAATATTCTCATCAAAACAAGACGTTTATGAAGTGAATGATATGCTAAGTAGCTTGATTTAGTATTCCATATTGTATTAGTAAATCATAACACAACTCTGTTTTAAATAAATCCATAACCACAAAGATAAATACACAACTACAAAGACCTACTATGCATTAAGCTTCATTTTTAAGCACTGTGAGCACAGCTGAGTAAAGACCTGTGTTATCAAGGAGATTATAGTCTCAGAATGAAAGAGATGACAAGGATGGGAGCGGTTAACTATGACAATTTCTGGCTAGAATGAGACTTAATGAGGAAGATTAAATGGTGGGAGCTGCTAAAGAGTGGCCAGGAACAGCTCTGTGGGAAAGTGACGTGTGGTTGAAATCCAAATGACAATACTGAGGAAGATGGGTAGGGACACTGGACAAGAGTTTTCTCAACAGAAAGACCTGCAGGAGTGAAGGCAAGAGAATGGATGAACTGGGCTTATGTAGAGCCTGAGCTCTATCATGGTCAGGGCATGTGGAGCAAGGGGGGGGGGGAGACTGGAGGGGAGAGGCTATAAAGGCACATGGCGCAAACTCAGGTAAAACTGTGACAAGGTTAGGAATCTATCCTGGGTCAGTCAGGAGAAGAAGCCTTTTGAGAGAAGAAAATATAGAATCTAATTTAGGTTTCAGGAAGATTCCTCTAACTGACTGGACGAATCAGGTAGGCCCAAGTGTGGTCGAATGACTACTCACAGGTGTTCACAGAAGAGTGGAAGTGGTGCTGGGACTGGAGTTGTGGCCTTAAGGAGTTGGATTCAAGACTCCTCTGAAGGTAGAGGGCACATGAGGGCCCACAGGAGGGAATCCCAAGATGAGCAAGGCAGAGGGTTTCCCTGATGAAAATGCCAATTCACATTCAACATCGAACACCTGGAAAATTGAGGGACACGTTATCAGGGGAGTAGTTTTCATATGTAAAAATTTAGCCTTTCATGAACAAGATCTCTGTCTGAACGTTTCAGAGCTCCTTGACATATAAGCTTGGAGGATCGATGGATCTTATTTTGTTTGGTTTTGTTTTTTCTTCTTTTTTCTTTTTTTGAGGTAGGGGCTCACTCTAGCCCAGGCTGACCTGGAATTCACTATGTAGTCTCAGGGTGGCCTTGAATTTATGGACATCCTCCTACCTCTGCCTCCAGAGTGCTACGGTTAAAGGTGTATACCACTAGGCCTGGCCCTGTTTGTTTGTTTTGAGGTAGGGTCTCGCTCTAGCCCAGGCTGACCTGGAACTCACTCTGTAGTCCCAGGCTGGCCTTGATCTCACAGTGATCCTCCTACCTCAGCCTTCCAAGTGCTGAGATTAAAGGCATGTACCACCACGTCTGGCTCTTGAAGTTTTAAAGAACAAAAACAGAAGATAAAAACCTCTCTTGCCTCGTTTAATAAAGTTTCCTAACTTTAATTGACCATAGGATCTTTTTAAATTTTTATCTGATAGTTTGGTATCAACTCTATTGCCATCCCTATCAATCATCCCTAGAAAACATGGTATAAGCTGTGTTAGATCTTTTCATCAAGCTGTCCAATATTCCTTTACCTGTGAAAGTTAAATTGGCACATGGTAACTCAGGTTTATGTACTTGGTGTATCATCATTCATGGTTCTTCATGAGAACTTCCTGAAGCTTTATTATTCTTGTACTGACTTTTGTCTCTTCTAGACAAAGAAGATATAGATAGTCTAATAGTCTAGAAAGAAATACAGTCTGGATTCCATTGTTCTATAATGTTTTTCAAACAGTCTCATCCAGAGCTGTTTTATCTACCAGTTATTTTTTACAAGAGTTGGGGAACCTGGGTAAATTTTGTTAAACCAAACTTAGACTCATAAATACCTTCTTTTTTAAAATATGAAAGTGACAGCCATTGGAATGGGAACTACACTGACAGTATACAACTATTAGAGATAAAGGAAACTAACTTATATACTCAAACACAGATCTAGGAGTTTATAAATGTGTGTAATGAAAACTCCTTAATTTAAACCTCAGCTTGACTATTCAATTTTGAATTTGAGGGGCTATTTAATGTGGGCCAAAATATCCCAGGATGGGAGACTGTAGAATGAAAAAAAAATCATGCTTTCTTTGTCCTTGTATGACTTGGAAATTGTCTAAAATGTCAAGAAGAAAAAATAGCTCATTTTGTTTTTAATATTTTGGGTGGATATTGGTAATAATAATAACAAATGCTTTCATGTCCAAACAACCATTGCTGCTGTCTGCATCATTAAGGTAGACATGGTGTGCATTGCACTCAGCTTAATTTTAAGATTTTAATAAAGGAAAAAAAATTTGTAGGAAGTGCGGTGCATTACCACACTTAGAGCAGCCAGTTAAATTAGTCTCCTGACACAGGCTACTTTATAAACTCATTTATCACACAAGTTAGCTTGGCCTGACCTTTCCACCCCTTCTTGGATATTTCTCAGCAGCAAAAGTATTGATTTTTTTTGGACACAGCCACTTCTCCAGTTTGATTTTCATTCTTTCTTGTGCTTTTATTCCTGTGTCACGTTCTCTTAGACTTGATCCCATTTATACATTGCTTAAAACATTTTTGGAAGGAAATGGGAAGCTGTATCTTAGTGCCCAAGTTAATTACTCCACCCAAACAATTTCAGAAGGTATTTTGCACTATGAGGAGTGTTTCCCTTATTCAATAAACAGAAGAAAGGCTGATGAGCCATTGAAGCTGGGCAGCTCACAGGAAAATGCTTCTTTTTGTCGCTGTTGTTGAACTGTTGTAACTCTGAGATCCAGTACTTCTTATCTTGAAGTTTAATACTGATTGCTATATGTTCAATGATAATTCATTTGTCACATGACATATTGCCCTAAAACATTCACTTAGCCAATTGAGAATGTCTCCCTCCATATTTTTCATGGTTTGGGCAAGGATCTCTTGACGGAATAATTCGAAGGTAACTGCAGTATTGTGCCAGATTTGAGATATTTTAATAGAAAACTAACGATCTGAATGTGAAAACTTTAGCTCAAGTCAGTCTTTAAAAAAGAGGTTCCCCCCCAGAAAAATAAAGGAGGAAGTAGTCATGGATGGAAAAGAATTTTTAGTTACTGAATATCTATTACAAGCCAGGACCTATGCTAGGAGTGTTGTATATATGTATATATTGACTCCATCAAGACTTTGGGATGGGTCTTTAGTTTGCATTCATAAGATAAAACAAATCTTAGAGAAGACACAAAATTTCTGCAATCATCAAATGGGGATTGAAGAGCAAGTCTGTTGGTCTAACTTCACTTTCCTCTTACCCCACCAGGCTTTGCTGTTTCCCTTGGCATGATCAACGTGTCTCTACCTTCAGAACTTCAGAGCCAATGAGTTCAGATCTCCAGAGTTCCCTTGACTTCTTTCTCAATAATGTTAATGAAGTACCAGAAGACATCTATCCCATGTAACTTGGATCTCTCCTTCATTGTCAAGTGCAAGCAATCTCACAGTGTGACGTTGGGATAGCCAACACCTCTTGGCACCAATACAAGGAAATTAAAAACTTTCAATGTTTGTAACAACGGTGAGCTTTGGTTTCTTTTTTTCTTTCTTTCTTTCTTTCTTTTTTGGTTGGGCTTTTGTTTTAAGAAAGCACAGCTATTGCTTCTGCTACACATAACATCATTCATAATCACTCAGGTCAACTGAGTGAACTGCTGACAGATTCAATAATCTAGCACCATAGACTATTATTCATATTTACAAAACTTTTGTGACATCTAGTTAAGAGAAGTTAATAAAGAACTCCACAAGTAGCATTTATGCACTATATACACTTTTATAAGCATCCATATTAAAGGAATTTTCTCCTGTAGACCATGATAAATTTCCCTAAACAAAGTCTAATTTTCTCAAGCCAATTTTCAAAGGACTATAAATCTTTAAAGCAAATAAAAATATATGTATAACTCAGAGGTAAGAATTAGTCTCAGTTATATACACACACATATATGTATATACATGTATACATATATACATATATATGTGGATATATTCCTGACTAAAATATGTATGTATAGGTGCCTGTGTGTATGTACATGTATATACACACAAATACTTATATATACACATATGAATACATATGTATGTATGCATGTTTCATAGCAATCTCTGATTTACTGAGTACTTTATTCTAAAGGCAGCAAAAAAGTAATCTAAAATTTTTAAACTTACTTTTTTCCGATTACTAAGGTAACAAGATTTTACTAAACATTTTAGAAAATACATAAAGAAAACAAAAATAAAATAATCTGTGATCCCTAATTCTAAAGATAGCATTTATTAATGTTTGGCATATATCAAATCTTTTCTCTTTGCACTTTAAATAACATTGGTGGGCTGGAGAGATGGCTCAGAGGTAAAAGGCACTTGCTTGAAAAACCTGACAACCCAGGCTTAATTCCCCGGTATCCACATAAAGCCAGACAGCATGTATCTGGATTTTGTTTGCAGTGTCAGGAGGCCCTGGCATGCTGTCTCTCTATCTATCTCTTGCTCTAATAAATTAATAAATAAATAAATTAATTAATTATTTAAAATAACATCAGTGTACTAGTCAGGATGCTTAGTTACAAGCAATAGAATTGCATCAAGTAAAAAGCAATTGGTTGAAAGCATATTTAGTCTCTCAGAAATTCACCAAAAAGTCTGGAGATCCACTCTTGGAAAAGGAGTGGGAGTAGAAGTGACAGAGAGGTGAAAATGCCAGAACCAGATGCCATGAAGTGCTGAGGAATTATTCTAGAAGCTCCCAGGCTGCCTAGATAAAAACCTTCTACCTTTATACTTCCAGCCCAGCTAATGCTGGTGCCCTGGAAATGTTGGTATATTCACTGATGAGATCGTGTATCCCCGAGGGTTCTTACTGAACCATTGAAAGGTTGTAAACTAGAAACCCAGGGGTACTGGTAGAGGGGCTACTGAGCCACTCTAGTCCAAAGCCTCAGAACCAGACACGTCAAGGGCTTTATTCTCAGTGTAAGGAAAGAGGCTCAAGGACCCTGAGGCTCACAGGTGCAGGTGCCAGAGTTTAAAGACTTAGTAGCTTAGAACGCTGATGTCCATGGGCAGGAGAAGATGGAGAAAACCAGGGTCCAAAAGGGAGAAACAGCTCACCTTTCCTCTAACTTTTTGTTCTTTCAAGGCCCACAGGCATTAGGTGGTCCCAGTCCACATTGAGAGCAGATCTTCTGAACATGGAAGCCCCTCTAGAAATAGCTCCACAGGTCACCCAGACATATTACATTGCCAGGTATCCTGTCATCCAGTCAAGGTGACACCTAAAACTTAAACATTTCAGATTGGCTTCCTATTTTGCATACTTCTGTGGGTCACTAGCTTCCAGCTAGAAGCTTTCGTGGGTCTTTGTGCCTGATCTAGTCTGGGTTACATGCCTGCTCCAGAGACAGAAAGGACTCTTAGAGTCTGGCATCTCCAGAGGCAGGAGGCTTTAACTGCTTAGGAAAGATCACATGGTGGGAAATTCCCCCCAAAACTTAGGAAAGGAGAGACCTAGCAGCCAAATCCCACGTTTGCCACAATGAGATCATGCAGCTTTATATAGCTCAGTAGCCTGCCTTCCCTCCTACGTTACCATGCCCATTTTCCTAAGACAGGAACGATTTTCAAAATGAAGATTTTCAGTAACTGTCTAACAACAGTCTCAGTTAATCAGGAAAAGACATTGGTTCTATTCATCGTCCTCAGACAAAAGTGGATGCTTCTGCCTTAGTAGTGTGGCATGAGTTCTCCAGCTTGAGTTGGCACTCAGCAGGAAGAAGGAGGCCTCTGGAATTGAAGACTTCATGTCCTGGGGTGTTGCCAGAGATGGCCTCGAGAAGTGGAGTGGGGCCAGGTTGGCATGGAGAGGACAGCCTGGGAGCTGCCTCTGCCTATGAGGCAGGGATAGGCACCAGCCTGCTGCAGGAGCTAGAAGGGAATTTTGTCCACCAGCAAAGGAACCTTGCATCTGACCTGGTTGTGTGAAGTCAGGAGGTTGTCAGCTTTCAGGCATGATCCCAAAGAAAGACCCTAGGAGCTGCTGAAGTTCAAATATGGAAAGCCCCAGCTCATGGCCCGAGGTTTAGGAGCAGGCTGGGAGCTGGAGAAAGACAAGAAGGGCTTCAGTTTTAGAAGGACTCAGTTATAGGGAAAGGGTTGACAAAACAGCTTGAGATGGGGGACCCAGGGATACCCCCCATTTAGGGCAATTTCATAGACTGGAAATATCTGTCAGCTGCAGCCATGCGTCCCTCCATGTGACAGAAGTCATGCCAGAAAGGCACTCAAGTTTTGCTCAAGGCTTCGGGGAGCTTTACTTCTTGGGCTGTAGTTTCACCTCTCTGGTTCTGCCCATGAGGCCATTAAGAAATCAGCTCCTGAGCCTGGTCTGATGACTCCTGCGCTCTCTGTAACAGCATGGGGACCTCAGCACCCATGTAAATGCTCAGTGGGGTGGTGGATGCCTGGAATCCCAGCTCTGGGGAGGCATAGGACAGGATGGCAGGGACTCACTGGTTAGGCTAATCTAGTGGAATCAGAGAGCTCTGAGTTTGGTGACAGAGCATGTCTCAAAAATTGAGGTGGACTGTGATAGAGGAAGACACCTGTCATCAACCCCTGGCCTTCACAAGCACTCCCCAGCCACACACCGACAGATAAACACACTTGGCCTCAGACACTGAAGTTTTATGGCATCACAGGCAGAACCACACATGCACACATAGAACAAAAATCCCTTAGCTTCTCTTCTGGCTCAGTTATATGTGATGTTCTGATCCCCATGGATTTCCCGAACATAGGAGTTTCAGCCATTCCAGCCACACTTTAAAAATACAGTGGCTTACCTCCATCTCCCTGAAGATTTAGCTTTTAGAGTCTGCAGTTTGTTGAATGTTGAAGGACCCAGCAAAGCAACGAAGAGCCCAAACCACAGAGGCGTTGGAGGCCTGCAGAAGCAGCCCTGCCCTGCCAGGCTGGGGAGGACAGCCCCAGTCCACTGCATGCCACTTGGTACTTTAGTTCCATGGAATTTCAGTGGCAAGAACAGCCTTCACAGACTAGGTCGGCGGCCTGTTTGGTTTTGATTGACTAGTAAGAGAGAATACCACATGGACCACGACATAATTACGCTTACACTTCCTTCCACACAGACATGGCCACGCCTGGCATGCTGAATGTCCAATGGACTGGTTATGAACCCAGCCAAGATGTCTTCCCATAAGCTTCTCCATCATCCCTCAGGGGATGTGTCGTGTCTGCCTGCAGCCATTGGATGGGCTGACCTTTTAAACACAGATGCTTTTTGCACTCTTGAAACTACTCATTTTCTTACTTTGTCACATCCAGCCTAGTTGGAGCTGACGGTAGGTAACAAGAAGCTTCGGAGGTTTTCCACCACAAGGTTATTTAAAGTTCTTTGAGCTGCCGCCAGACCTTCATTTAGCATTTTAATAAACTTCCTGGGCCAAGGAGTAATTTTCCTATATCCTCTTTGTCCTCAGAGTGAAGTAATAGTACAAAAGAGGGTCATCATTTTTAGGCCAGTCACCTGCATCAATTATAAAATTATACTTATGAATAACCAGATGTTAGGTCTGGGATATAGAAGAAGAGAGCAGGTTTCTTTCTGTGATTAACATTAAGAAGGGAGGGGGTCATAGACACATCCAGGATTTAGGAAAGTGCCAACAGAAACATTTTTTACACAGATAGTTGGAAAGGACATTTAAAAAAAACTGCACATATAGTCAAGTTGTAGCAAGATAAGTAGAATTAAATCGTCTGAACATTTGCTTACTTGTGGGGTCCTTATCGGGGCCTCTCTAAGGCAGAAGTACCAATAGACTCGCATGTTTACTCAGTGATATGGAAATTGGACTCCAAGACAGTTAGTTGTAAGGGTCTCCAGAGGATTTTTTAGAACCTGCATCTCTGGGTGCAGCGTGATGTCACTTTTCAGTGTTTCTAGGCATTGGGCCAAAACTCAGTTTCAGGAAAATAATTGCAAAAATGTTTAAATAATTTGCATGAGGTTTGTGAAAGCAAAGGAAAAGCTGTCTGCTCTGTTCCCAAAGGAGATTCAAGACACAATCAATGTTAGGCTGCAAAACACTGTTTAGACAGAATAATTATCAGCCCTTTCCCTTCTCTTTCATTATTAAACTGAGGCCTATTCCCTCTGAGGGTTTCACCTGGCATATGGAAACACTGTTGTTGCTAAGTCTGCTTTATGTTCAAGTAAGCTAAGTAAATTCACAGTTTTCTGAATTGGCTCATTCATGGATGCTATTTGACATGAAGTTGTCTCGATGTCATGATGAGCTTTTTATTGTTTCTCTGTGTTATAAGTAGATGACATTATACTGGATGGCTGCAAACTACGTGAGGAATTCTTTGAAAAGCTATCGAGATGCTGAGTTCATTTCCCTAATTGTTGGCTCCTAAAACTCAGCTCAAGGAATCTTAAGTGATAGGATTATCAAAACCACGCAGAGAAGGATGCAGTGGGGGTAGGGGTGGGTGGGGAGGGAGGAAATCAGATTAAAACACACAGAGTGAAGGCACGTTAAAGTCAATGCCTGAATTACAGTACAATTGTTTCTTGAGGGAACTAGTCCAAGTATTATTTGAATTGAATCAAAGTTATTTTTACAGAGATTATTGGAATAGCTTTATCTGATTTGAAGAGACGTGGCTACCTATCTATCAGATGGTATTTCATTGATTTTGATATTTCAGGAATGGATACATTGAATCAGTGGCACTGTTAGCCTGCAAACAAATAGAATTTTCCTTCCCTCCCACCTCCTCTCACCACTTATAACACCACAGAATCCACACACAGGTGCCTGTTCAAACCCACTCTGTGCAGTTGGTATTCACTGTCTTTTGGCATAAGCTACCACACATCTATAAGTACACCTACCCATATACATTTATGTATGAAGATAGATAATCTTAGCTAACAAAAGGTCTTTGAGCATTTTTCAACATAAGAGACTTGGATCAGTAGTTAAAATGTCTGGTTTTAACTGAGTAGGGGGACATGTGCCTGTAAACCATCTACTCAGGAGACTTAGGGAGGCTTCTAATCTCTCTAGAGTTGGAAAGTGGGTGAAAGGAGAAAGGGAAGACAAGGAAACAGAAAACTTTTACTTGGCTGGTAGTTATACTCCTGACCTGGTGTTATATTTTTTTATTTTTATTTATCTATTGTCATGGTTTGATACAGGTGTCCCCCACAAACAATTGAATGTGTTAGGCTTTGCTCTAGTCCAGGATGACCTGGAATTCACTATATACTATAAGTAGACTTTAAAAATTCCTGTTAGTCTTATGTTGAATGCCTTTTGACTCACTTTGAAATGGTGCTAATGGTGAAATTCATGACTACTGCAAATGATTATGCGGTTTCTATCCAACACAAAGACGTGTGAACTAAAGTTCCCAGGAAAGCACTGCATCTGCTGCATCTACTTCCAACAAGTCGAATGGACTGATAGATCCTGTTACCACAGAGAGATGGAATGTTGCAATCAGAGCCAAATTACGGTGGACTCCCCGTAGTCCCTTAATAACCAATTTTTGCCCACCTCTGTGTCCGATCTAACATCCTGGTAACTATCAGTTGATCCGATGTGATCTTTTTAGAATGAACTAGAAGACCATCAGCTTCTACCAACCCAAGGGTTAAGAATGTCATTAAATAGCATGTAAAACCTATGGTGGAGATCTCCTCACTTTGCTATAACCTGCCTACCTGAAGGTCAATCAATGTGTTTGAAAAGTACCTTGATTTATGACTTTCTCCTGCCTGTACCTATAAAAGCTTCATGAAATTAGCATGTTGCAACATGAAATTTGGCGTAATCTAAATCTGCATTTCCAGGGCCATGACCATTCATATTTGGCTCCAGAATAAACTATCGCTTATCCCCTTGGAAGTGAGAGCTGTATCTCTTATATCAACAGATGTAAGAGTAAGAGTGAACACCGACCTTTAACCCTTGCTCCTCTAAGGAAGTAGGGTGCCTGAGGAGCACTTTGTTGTAATTTGTTTGCCCAGACAAAGTTTGTACAAGTGCGTATATTGTAATGGAGCTTAGGTTAAAACTGTGAAGTAGTCCCATATAAAAATCCCATTCCAGATACATTGTAGAATTAGCTATTTCTCCATATGAAAGCCATCTACAAATATCATGATGCTTAGACAACAATTCAGTGGCATTTTGGAAAATTTCCAAAAGGCTAAAAGGACACCCATGGGTATCAAATCCAAAACCAAATATGAAGTTTTTAAAAGTAGAGGTATTTTTCTCAATCAACGTGCTAGTATTTCAAATGGAGAAAACAATCTTTTAAGCTCTGCTTGGAGTCATGCAGTACTCCAAGCAGAGTTTATTCTGGTCAGAGAGTTGAGAGACCTAAATGCAGTAAGAACTATGGACTGTTTAGGCTTGATTTATGAAAGGAAGAAAGAATTGTATCTGGACTGGGCTAGAGGCAGTTTGTATGAGAGTCTTACTGAATTCTGCCTGTCTCCTAAGAACTTTTGCAGGGTTGCATTGCATAGAAATGGACTGGCGTGAGCAGAAAGATATGACACAGGAGGAAATGAAAACATTGGGCTGAAACTGCTGCCTGTTCAGATGTAATTGTTTAAGAAACTATGACTATTGAGATTAGGCCCCAGCTTTTGTTCATTGGGACAGTAGAATGAATGCTTACTCTTTTGAAAGTAGGGGTCTGAATGCTGAGTTTTCCTGCTCTTCAAAGTAAAGTTATTCCACCCCTGGATTAACAAATTCAGTAGCCAACCAGGTATCATGGGAGTATAGCAAGTGCAGGAAAGAGAGGGTCACTGGATTTGCAAAGTGGTTTTGTTTTTGGAAATGGCCACTGGGTGATGTGAGGCAGAGTTCCCATGTGGAGGCCCAATGGAGCAATGAGGATGAACATGGGTTGCAGTGGAAACCCCAGGAGATGCCAGGACTATGGGATGGCTGTAGAGGAGAACTGCTGGCTCAGGATGGAGTTTTCTTTGGGCCATGAGCACTCCAGCTGGAGGGGCAGAATTGGGAATTTCAGAGGCTTTGTTACTTCTTATAGATGTGGGGCTGGAGCTACAGGATTTGATGTTTGCCCTGCTGTTTTAGATCTTGTATTTGTTCAATTTTTCCTTGTATGCCCAGTGTCATCTTTTGAAATGTGAATGTTTATTCTGTGCCATTATGTTATTTTGTTTTTATAAATTAATAGCTAATAGGATCTGGACTATGGGGATATTTGAACAATACTGGAATTGAAAACACTATGGGAACTTTTAAAGTTGGACTGAACGCATTGCATTTTATATCATGAATGGTCATCAGTTTATGGGGACCAGGGGCAGAATGTGGTAGTTTGAATCAGGTGTCCCCCATAAACTCATGTGTTCCAATACTTGGTTCCCAGCTATGGCAATTTGGGAAGTAGAGTCTGGAGGAGGTGTGTTTTGGGAACAGGTTTATGGGTGCTATAGATAGCTTGCCCTTGCTAGAATGGCAAGGAGATGATGTCCAGCCTCTGCTCTACCATCTTTCCCCTTCTATCAGTAAACCCAAATAAACAACTTCCCTCCAATAAGCTGTTTTCAGATGGGTTCTTTGTCCCAGCAACAAGAAGGTGCCAATTACAATGTTCCTCGCAGATTCAAGTATTGGAGACTTAGTTGATAGCTGATGGGCTTTTGGAAAATAAATGGATCCTAATGGTTATAACCCTAGATTAATAAAATAGCATTATTGGCAGTGGGTGAAAAGTAGGAGGTGCAGTTAGGTTGGAGAATGTAGATCATAAGGATCATAAACTAAAGAGTATATTTCATCCCCTTCCCTTTCTTTTCTCTCTGCTTTCTGGCTGTCATGAAGCGAGCAGCCTCCTCCACCACATTCTCCTGCCACCAGGCTGTTCTGCTTTACCACAACTGCACAGCAATAAAGCATGTTGCCCACAGACAGAAGCCTCTAGACTGTGAACCAAAATGCATCTTTTCTCCTTTAAGTTGTTTCTGTCAAGTATTTGGCTACAGTTTTTGATCAATTCGGACTCCATACATTTAAATCTTTTTGTACTTTAAAGCGCATTATCAAGAAATGAAAAAGGTGAGCCAGAAATTGGGAAGTAGCATGAACAAATCATATATCCATTAAGAATATGCAAAAAATTCTTATCACAGAAAAAGATCTGAATAGAAGTTTCTCCAAATAAGATGTGAAAATAACCAGCAAACACTTATGAAAAAGTATTTAACATCACTATCAGGAAATGCAATCAAATCTCTTTATATCTGAGAGGTTTGCCTTCCATGTGGACAAAAATTTGGCAGAACAAATTAAAGGAAGGAAGCTTTATTTTGGTTCACAATTTCAGCGGTTTTAGTCCATGGGTTCTTAAATTCTAGCTTTGGGCTTGAGAAAGGCAGAACAAGATATGGTGGTAGGAACATGAGGCGGAGGGAGCATGTTCAAAACATGGCAGACAGGAAGTAGAAAGCAAGACAGGGAACAAGGGCTAGATAGAATCTTCAAGGGTATGCCCCTGTGATGGTTTGATTCAGGTATCCCCCAAAAATGAATGTATTCTGAATGCTTGATCACAGCTAACAGCAATTTGGGTATTGGAGCCTTGTTGAAGCTGTGTTGTTGTGGGTGGGCTTATGGGTGATATAGCCAGCTTCCTCTGGCTAGTGTTTGACACACTCTCCAGTTGCTGTTGTTCACCTGATGTTGGCCAGGAGATGATATCCCCGCTCTGCTCATGCTATCATTTTCCCTGCCATGATGAAGCTTCCCCTCGAATCTGTAAGCCAAAATAAACTCAGTCCTCCACAAGCCGCTTTTGGTTGGGTTCTTTTCTGTGCAGCAATGAAAGAAATTGACTACAGAACCCCCAGTGACTTCCATCCTACAATTGGGCATAATCTCCTGATGTTCCCACAATTTCACAAAGTAGCACCATCAACTGTGAACCAAGAGTTTAACTCATGAGCATGTGAGGCACATTTTCTACCCAGACCATAATAACAAATAATAAGTGTTGATGAGGATGAAAGACTAGAATCCTCATGCTACTGGTAGAAACATAAAATGGTACATCTGCCTTAGAAAACAATTTGGCAGCTGTTCACAAAATAAACATACAATTATCACATGACACAGAAGTTCCATTCCTGTGTATAAATACAAAGTATCTAAAATATATATCCATATAGGAGATTATATATGAATATTCATATTATTATTTTATAATAGCCCTAAGTAACACCAACCCAAATTTTTATCAGCTGATGAGTAAAAAAAAACTGAGGTGTATCCACATAATGAAATCTTACTTTATGCTAAAATGAAATAAAGAATTGATTCATGCTACAACATGGAGGAATCTTGAAAACTTTACGCTATCAAAGTCGTCACAAAGGACTGCATATGCAATCATTTCATTTCATTTACATGCTACGTTTGTGCACAAATACATGACCCCAGCTGTTGGTTGACAGAGGCTGGAGGATTATGAGTTTGAGGTCAGCCTGGGCTATATAGTGAGACCCTGTCTCCAAAAAACTAAATAAATAAAATAAAAAGGTAGAATTATTCCATTTATATGAAATGTCTAGAATAGGCAAGTATGGAAAGGCAGAAAGTAGATGATTGTTTTCCTAGGAAAATTTTATCTTTGGATTATTCATTGATAGTGTATAAACATACCATTGATTTTTGTATATTATCTGGTATCCTGCAACCTTGCTGAATTTGATTGCTTGGTTTTGAAGGGGGGGTTGAGTTCGTTTTTTATGCATTCTTTATAATTTTCTGTACACTTGATCATTTTATCTGCAAATAGGATAGTTTTACTTTTCAACCTGAGTGCCTTCTATTTCTGTTGTTTGCCTTCCTTCCTGACTAGAACCTCCACTTCTATGCTAAGTAGAAGAGGTGAGAGCAGACATTTTTGCCTTTCTTCCTATCAAGAGGGAAGTGTTTAGTGTTTCACCATAAAGTATGAGGGTTTTATTGAGACTTTGGAGAGGGCCTGGGTCATACTGAGAGAATTTGCTTCTATTTCAAATGTGTTGTTGGCTTGTGTAAGCATATGAACATGAGTGTGCGCATGTGTGTGCATGTTCCTATGTGTGTGCACATGTGTCATGTGTGGAACTTATGTGTGGTGGTCTGAAGACATATTCAATTATTATATTATTCACTTTTTAAAAAATAAAGTAGAAACTTTGTATGGACATATCATGTGTTGGTACTATCTTCCTCCTCCATGCCCCCATGCCACTGAGGGCCCTACTCAGTGGGGATGCTGGTATTCACTATGGGGTTGTGGGTTATGAGTCATGAGAGCAGCAGATAGCCATTGTGTGGGGTGGGGGAATGCCTCTGGATACCCCCTCCCACTCTGTGACTCTTGCAATCTTTCCACCCCCCTCTTCTGTAAAATTTTTGAGCCATGGTGGATGAGTTTTAAGTCTACTTGCATTCTCAGCAACTTCTGGATGATAGGGAGTCAGCTATCTTTTCTTATCTTGTTGGTAGATTTTTATCATCCTCAGTTTTTATTGCCTTCTAAAAAAGGAAAACAAATTCTCCACAGAGTGAAATTAGCATAGGTTAAAGGAAGTAAGCATAACGAATTAAGAGATTTTGATGGATGTACTCTCTATTTTGACTAAAGACAAGTGGGAGCTGCTCATTGGAGTCCATGATCCTGGTCTCCATAAGATTCTGACTTGGTTCCTGTTATCAGCTATGGATTGCTTTGTACTGAGCGGGTCTCTTAGCCAATCAGAGAATCATTTAACCACTTAGGCTGGGTGCCACTATTGCACAAATGTGTTTCTTGTCAGGCTGGTTGATTTTGTAAGCAGTGTCCCTTGCTGGCTCACAGTGTTGTTGGCCATTTTCCCCCAGCAGCTATATAGGCTAACCATCTGGGAACTGACTTCTTTTCAGATTCTAGCCAAATCTCCTGATGTCCAGCAGTCTGTCCTGTCTTCAGCAGCAGGGTGTTACCTTTTACCTCAGGCAGACAATCAAGTGATTTGACAGAAGCCTGTCTTGTTTTGGGACCCTCGTAGATATCTCTGACCAACAGCTCATTGTGGGCTATAACTGATTTTTGGTACCAGAAGTTACAAACCAGAGCAAATAGTTTGAGGATTAGGCTTCATCCCACCCAATATTCCTATTGAGGGTTATATCTTTTAGTCGGCTATCCAGGAGGAAGGTTTCTATGGTACTAATTCATTTTAGCTTTAGTTTTGTGTATATCACCCCCACCCTCCCATTCAACTCCCTTCCATCCTTATTATCTGTCCCTAGAGTTGCCTACAACTATGCCTACAACTCAAGCTGTTCCAGGTTAGGAACCACATATATATGATCATCCACCTTTTTTGAGAGAGAATCTCTTGCTAGCACAGAGGTCCTTAATTAGGTTAGACTGGCTGTCTGGCAAAGCTCAGGAACCTGCCTGTCTCACCTTCCCATCACTGAAATTATAAGTGCACACCTGCAATGACTCCTAACAAACATTTCAACGTGAGCACTAGGGGTTGAACTCAGGTCTTCATAGCTTGTGAAACAAGCACTTTACCAACTAGCTGCCTCCCCAGCCCTTGTTTGCTTCCTATTTGTAGTTTTTGCTTTGTTTTTGGGACAGGACCTCACTATGTAGCCTGTACTGGCCTCAAACTTGTGACCCTCCTGTTAACCTCCCAAGAGCTGGTATTTAAGAGAACCTCCAGTAATTCAGGATTTTCTCATGTCTGTCAAGTTGACTATATGTTTTGGGCTTTTTGTTGTTGTTGTTTGTGTGTGTGTTACTAATATGGTACATTAAGTTAAATTTCACTTGGGTATAGTATGTAATCCTTTTTATATGTTTCTGGATTTGATTTATCAGTATTTTGTTAAGGATTTCACATCTATATTTATAAGGCTTTTTATCTTAGATATTTTTCCTTGGTCTGTTTGTCTAGTTAACTTTACCCACTGAATTTTTAGCTTCACATTTTTCCAGATTTTATGTAAACAAACTGCTTAGTATTTTTCCATGTAGATTCACAATATTTTTTTCTTGCTGAGAAAAGCCATTCCTTTCCTAAGTCCTTGAAATTGTTTGCTAACATTTTTCTTTAATATGATTATTGTTTTCCCTTATGCTTAGAAAATTAATTAGAAGCCATATGTAGCAGTACATGTCTATAATCCTAGAACTCAAGAAACTAAGGCCAGAGAACTGTCATAGTTCAAGGCCAGTCTGGGTGACAGAGTACACCAGCCCAGCCAGGGTTGCATAGAAAGACTGTCTCAAAACAACCATCACAACAATGAGAAGTTAAGTAGGAATTTGCTTTATCTGGCAAAAACATAAGGATTTAATAGTCTGTTTTTTCTAAATTCATCCAATATTTTAATTCTCTATGAAAATTCATTCAGTAAAATTGCCAAAACTGCTAAGTGTTCAGCACTTTTTAAGTATTGTAAATATGCCTATAAAAAAGACAAGGTTCTGTTTTAATATAGTTTATATAGAATAAACATTAAACAAAACATTAAGTAGGCTGAGAGAGACAGAATGCAGTTTAACATGCATAAGGCCCTGAGTTTGATCCCCCAAGCCAATATAAATATAAAAATGAAAATATTGAATAGACCAGGGAATTTCAGCTAGCTAGGCATACTTTAAATAAAATACAGCACAAGGATATGAGTGCTTTGTTTCATACAGTGACCAGGGGAAGCCCCCGCTAAGGTGGCATACTGATGTTGACACCATAATCATGAGGATCCAGCCATGTGAAAAGCCTGGAACACGTGAAGGTCAAGCATAAGCAAAGACTCTCAGGAAGAAGCAAGTGAGATGTATTCAAGAGCAGAGCAGAGTCACTGTGGATGGATGAGGAGAGAGCAGAGATTGGGTGGGACCCAATCATGAAGGAGCTCTCATGATAAAGCAAACAAAGGAAGGCTGGAGTCAGTCAGTCAAGCAAGAGAGACAAGGTTTGGATCCCAGCACCCATGGAAATGCCAGGTGGGCATGCCAACCACATGTAGTATCAGTGCATGGGAGGCAGAGACAGAGAATCCCAGAGGCAAGCCTGCTAAGTAGACGAGCTTAATCAAGGAGCTCTGTGCTCAAGTTAGAGCCCCTACTTTAGTAAATAAACTGGAGAACAATCTAGGAAGACACCTTATATCAACCAAAAATCTATAGCTTACACACACACACACACACACACACACACACACACACACACACACATGTTCATGTGTACCCATACATATATACAAACGCATACATGAAAGAAAGAAGAAAAATGAAGGAAAGAAGAGAGGGAAGGAGGGGAGAGGGAGAATAAGAGGAGAGAGGATAGGAGGGAAAGGAAGGAAGGGAGGAAAGGAAAAAAAACTGGGAATGGTGGCGGTGTACACCTGTAATTCCGGAAATAGGCAAGAGGGAGCTTGAGGCAGGAGGACACACACACTGTTGAGTGAAACTGTTTCCCTGGGGAGACATGAGCACACATCTGCTCACTCTAGATAGAGCACTTAGGTAGAGTTGTCTAACTGATCAAAGCAAAACAGCACCAAATTCCAGTTTTGGTGAACCAGTAACTTTACTGGGATTACTTGCAGAGCAGAGTGAGGAGTTCCTTACAGGACCATGGGTGACAAAGTCAGCTGCATCACCGAAAAGCCCACCAGGCACAGTGACCCCTCATGGAAGCCGCATCCCAGGAGCCCACTGCATGGCTGGCAGGAAGCTGTTTTGACAGTCTCCTTCCCACCACCCCCTGCCCAGTAGCTGTTTACCTGTCACATAGCTTGGGGAGGGGTCCTCAAACCTTTCAAGTTTCAGTTTTCTCAGACTTCTCTGTTCCCCCTCCCCCTCAGGAGGGAATGTTTCAGTTCAGAGAAAATTGCTACACAATACTGGTTAGAGTCTACTCCTCAATAGTTGTTTACTGCTCCTATGACCTTGGGGAGTGGGCCTGTGTCCTTAGAAGTTCAGCTCTCCCAGACTTGATCTCATGAGTCTCTCCTACTCTAGGACAGGATATTTCAATTCAGAGAAATTTTCTATAGAACACACACACACACACACACACACACACACACACACACACCACAATAAAGAGGGGAGAGAAGGAAGAAGGAGAGAGAGAAGGAAAGAAGGAAGCTAGGTACAGGGGTATGCATATCCCTGTAATTCCAGTAATAAGAAATTTGAGGCAGGAGGACCATGAATTTGAGGCCAGCCTGGGGTACATTGCATAAGCATATGTGTGTGTGTGTGTGTGTGTGTGTGTGTGTAGGAAGGGGAGAGAGAGAACATACTAATGTGTGGTGTTTTGGAAATCATGAGGCAACTACTCAAAGATACAGTTTATTGAGACACTCATCCCTTTCTCCAGAAATCTGAAATGCCATCATTATTCTATATATTTTTCATATTTATCCAGTTTTTTCATTTTTGTCCAGAGTCTTCTACTATACTGTCTATTCTTCCATAATCACAAAGTGCTAGACCAATGTCTATTCTTACATTAGGCTGTAATTCTCAAAAGATTTCTGGCTACCCATAAACATTATTTATCATTTTTTCTAGGAGTACACCAATTTATAATATTTGAATGGCATTGAGTTTACTCAATCAATTGGGGAAGAACTGACATTTCCATAACACTCTGTCCTCTTCCTCATTCAGATCTCCATAAAACTTAGTCCTTCTCACTAGGGTTTTTTTCCCTTTGTGTACAGCAATGATTTCTAGTTTTCTTCCTGGAGGTCCCACATGTTTGCTCATAAGTTTATTCCTAGGTATTTTATGACTTTGGTTACTAACTGTGGTAGTTTGAATAATGTCCCCCAATAGATTCAAAAGTTTATTATAATTGTAAATTGTCTCCAGCCAGTTCTGGCTGGAAGAGGTGTGTCACCTTGGCCAGATCCTAGGGTTCCTAAGCCCTAAGGTGTTTCTGGGGTGGGTCTGGAATTCTAGCTATACATATGCAAAAAGCAGTCTGAGGTCAAGCCTGGAGTTCCTCTTGTTTGCTAGTTTGGAATGTGCTTGCTTGCTTGAGGTGCTGATGGTGGGCTTCTCTCTCTCTCTCTCTCTCTCTCTCTCTCTCTCTTTCTCTCTCTCTCT
>PVHP010031350.1:0-21032 GCA_004024765.1 Zapus hudsonius | reverse complement strand
ATATATATATATATATATATATATATATATATATATATATATATATTCCATAATTAGATGCACTGAATGAGCAAATAATGCGTTGGTGTCCCCATTTCCCTGATATCCCTCTTCCCTGTCACCAATCATCTGTGTTTCCTCCTACGTGGACAGTCTGGATCAGTCCATGGGGTAGGGGGTTATGGAAAGCCTAGGAGTCAACCCGGTTCCACCCCCTTTGTATGTTGTTACTGAGGGGAGCCATGTCTCTGGATACTTTCCCCCACCATGGCTCTTACAATCTTTCCGCCCCCTCTTCTGCTCAGTTCCCTGAGTCATGGTGATTTAGGCTGCTTTATTGTTGAGGTCTTAGTGGCCTCTGTACTTCTGCTTTAGGTTGTGTTGAAGATTGTTGGTGTCTGTCTCGCTGGCTTATCCTGGGTTTACTAATTGGCTGTGGTTATAGTTCTCTTGCTTATCACACTACTCTTTGCGGGGTTCCATGTGGATCCTCCATGGTAGGTCTGGGGTGGATCATCTCTTGCCAGGATGTCAACTATCAACCTGTGGCTCGTTGGTAGGGTTGGAAGAGCCACAGCTTTTTTTTCTGCCTTCTGAAAAATACAAGCAGAATCTCCATCTGAGAGTGAGATCATTATAGGTTAACTTAGATACACATTTCTGAATTGACTAGATTCTATTTTGATTAGCCTCTTCATAAATCACTTGTAAAGTGAATTTCTCTTTTTAAAGAAATTAGAATTTATTTTCTCATCTTTGTATGTATATGGTAGACTCATTAAATTTGTAAATATATACAACTTAAAACTGGTGGATTCCTGACCACCAAAGAATACCAATAACCCCACTGAGGAAGGTCCATAATGTAATGAGGGCAGAGAAGGGGGGTGTAAGAGTCTAATCTGAGAAGAAAATGACCACCTGTAATTTCCTCATACATTGAAGTTCACAATTAACAAAGCTAAACTTAAAAAAAATGCACACCCACCTCCCACCCCCCGACACAGACTCCTCCTACACACTTGCACACAAGGGAAAAAGTTAAAAAATATTGCCTGAAAAGTAACAGTCCTATGATTTGGTGTCAAACAGACTTGTCTGTATCTCTCCTAAAAAAACTTCATGCACTATGATAGTTAGATTTGTATCTATGTAAACATATACTATAATTTAAAAAATAGGAAAATCATTCAAAAAAGAGTCTTTTCAAGATGGTTTAAGTTTTAGGTTCCAACAAAGACAGTTTATAGTTCATGGTCTAAGTAACCTGTGAAAATGGCACATTATATTCTTAGGTTTTTTTTTCTTTTACTTTCAAGGTTGAATAACACCTAAATTTCTGACGACTGACTTCCAGAGGTATTTTATATACAAGTAAGTGTATGTGGAAAGAGAGGATCCTTGCCAGATGTATGGACACTGAGGATAACAAATACATATTATTTTGTCATTAGCTCTTCTATACTATGCTATGACTGATGTTATTTGATTCCTTTTGATAGAGAGCAGGGGAACCACAGAGTCAAGGAGACATCAGATCAAAACCAGGATGTAATAGACCCCTACGACCTCAACAATAAATCATCCTTAATACTCACCCACCATGACTCAGGGAACTGAGCAGAAGAGGGGGTGGAAAGATTGTAAGAGCCATGGTGGGGGAAAGTATCCAGAGACATGGCTCCCCTCAGTAACAACATACAAAGGGGGTGGAACCGGGTTGACTCCTAGGCTTTCCATAACCCCCTACCCCATGGACTGATCCAGACTGTCCACGGAGGAAGATATCCAGCTAATTGGGGACAGGGAAGAGGGAAATCAGGGAACTGGGGACACCAACACATTATTTGCTTAATTGGTGTATGTAAATACAGATAATAAAGATATATTTTATAAAAATTAATTGGTTTGCCTACTTTGCAATTCATTTGCAAAGCTTGATATTGAATACACTGCTGTATTGCATTGACGTGGAAATTTGAGGTCAACATGGGATGTCGGTCTTCTCCTTCTTTCTTTGAGACAATGTCACTTGGTTTTATACTGCCAGGAAGTTGTTTGGTTAATACAGGAATCATATAGTTTATACATGTGAATATGACGACCAATACCCCTTCATTGCATGCCACTTGAATTCACTCTCTTGTTTTTTTTTCCTTAATTATATTACTAAGATGGGGATGTGGGTGGGTGTCTGGAAACATAAAACTGTTTCTGTGTTACTTGGTTTTTGCCAGAGAATGTGCCAGACTTCCCCTTATCTTACCTCACCGTGTTCCCAAACATACTGGGAAAGCAGTTGACCACTGGATGGATGTGTCTGTGTCAATTGAGGCTGCCAACTGGATGACTTCTTATTTGCTGAAGCTGTTTCCTCTGAGCTGTATTGAGAAGTGCACATTACCTCTTCTAAGTCTTTACCTTCTGATTACTTCTGACTTCAACACATTGGATCAGCAACCTGAAGAGGATGGGTGTCCACTCTCAGGAAAACCCCTCCAAGGATCAGGCTAGGTAACACAGTGTGAGAGTGGTCTGCATGTTGTAGTTGGATAGATAGCAAAATTGAATCAGTAACTCTTGTACAAATAATAGGATGTAAAAACCGTGAATGTGGACTGTTGAAACAAGGATAGTAGCAAGTTGAAAACATGAAATGATGACAGGGTAAAGCATGGCTTTGTTGAGCAGTGAAAGGGTTTTTTATGATGGAGAATTTGGATTCTGACAATAAGTAAGAAAGAAGGGAGATACTTGTTGACACTATTTCTAGAGGGTTTTAGGAAGTAAAATAGAGGCTTGCATTCAGATTATATTCTAAGGAATGACCTCATCCAAACTAAGACTACTGGACTCAGTAGCAAATAAACTTTCAGATTGATAAATTCTTATTCATCAGAAATCATTTTTAATTCCAAACATATTTACTCGGTGCTCACAGTAGCCTTGCAGTATTGTCATGTTTTGAATGAAGAAGCTAAGATGTGGAAACATGTTTTATATTAATAATATGGTAAAGGCGATATGAAATGATAGTTTAATTTAAGATAGATAGAGCCCAGACTTGTGGATATGCTTTAACCTAGGTGGGTAAATGTAATGAATATAAGTAGAAAGAGTGGAATGAAAATAATATATAAACAATAATTGGAAAGGAAATCACATGGGTTGAACTCTTTCCTTCTTCAAACTTTCCTCCTGTCTGATGTTTTGTGCATTACTTATAGAATATAAGGCAAGGGTTCCTTATGTAGTGCCAAAATAATTAATGTACAGGAAATTCAGCAGGATTTTTAGATCAGAATAGGGATGCACTTAATATTAGTAATGAAAAACTATTAAATTTAAAGAAAAGTTATCAAATATAACATTGAAGAATTTTGAAATTTTTGTCTACTTACTTATGGATACAACTTGTTTTAGTGTTTTTTTAACAAATATATGGGCAATTTAAGGCATAGGATTGGGCTTTCTTCTGTGAAGAATATAATTATGTATGTATAGTTTTGTCACAATATTCTCAATGGGACAAAAGAAACTTTTTCTAATAGAAAAATACACTATTTGTATTTCACAAGGTATCTGTAGAGATTTCCTATCCAGAAAGAATAGATCTTCACAGTGAGTAAAGAATACTTCCCCAAGTCTCCCCTTCTCTAAACGTGGTGGTAACAACTCTACTGTGTTTCAGTGAATTTAGTTTGGACACCTTCTATAAGTGGAGACATGAGGGGATTCTCCTTCTGCCATAGGCATTGACTTAGAAACATGAATTTTAGGTCAAAGAAAATAAGAAAGAGTTCATTTTTCAGCCAAAGGTAAATGACCATGGCCCAGGAAAACATATTCATTTTATGCCACAAGATTAAAAATTGGTAATATTTTCATGAAGTTTAATAACACAACACAAAACTAAATCACAACCCCAGGTTGTTTTCAAACAAATTGGTGACAACTTTCATTAGGCATGTAATAGGAAAGCCCAAAATTCCTAGAGGCCTAAGATGATCTGACATTCTTACCTTGTGGATTGGTGGAAAATAGTGGTCTCTGGATATATTTTAGCAGGAAATATTTTACAAGGTCAAACACAGATTTGGGTAAGAAATTTCTGTTATGGAGGCTAAAGATAACTTAGGCTAAAAGTGAATGTGGCCCCAGACCTGTATTTTTCAAGTTCACCACATTCACAAATGTTCTGCTGTGAGGCTTATGGACTCTTAACACAGGTGTAATAATTTCTGGTAACCTGACTTCATGCCGGCATTTCCTTAGCTAGGATTCATCCATCTCTCTAATTCTCTGGAGTCCAAGAAGTAAGTCACAGCTACTCTTCAACATTTATTGCCTGTTCTCCTATTTGATGATGGCACTTGGCTTGTCCATGAAAGTCTCCGAAGGAAAGAGAAAGCACACACATTCTCAGATAACTGCAGGAGATGTCTTCATTGCCTTCATGTATGTTTCAGCCATCACCTGGCTTGAGTTACTTCATCATGAAATCCCCTGCCTGCAGATTTTCTTCTTCATGCTTCACTTTCCTGTGGTAGTTTTGTCCAAGAGCCCTACTCATTCTTAGGACACATAGCTGCTTCTTTTAAGTAGCTCTTTCATAAAATTTTTTGGAGGGGCGAGGGGTTTTGTAGATGCTTGTTGAACTTGGATGCTAGAGATCAACCCTGCATCCAATGGTTTGCATAGCAAATGCCTTTGACCAGCGAGTCGTCTCCCCAGTCCCCACACCATTAATTTTCTCAGGCATTCAATATTCACCAATTGATATAAACTAAACCTTGGTCCATAGAGAAGAATGTAAATGATTATAAAATTGGATAATTTAATTTCAACTATATTCTGTCCTCATTATTTACTACAAGATTTAAAACTGACACTTTAAATTTAATGTACAATTATCTAAATAATTATAAGACGTTAATAGCACTGTGGGTTGCAAAGGAAATAATACACACATCAGGGTATGATATATTTCAGACATTTAAATGTATTTCAATCGTTATCTCCCTCAAACCTTCTAAGAGACACAATGAGTTTAATTACATTGATAATAATAAATCAAAATTTTTAATCAAAAATAAATAAGAAATAAATCACTTGGAGCTGGACGTGGTGGTGCACGCCTTTAATCCCAGCACTAGGGAGGCAGAGGTCGGAGGATCACCATGAGTTCAAGGCCACCTTGAGACTACATAGTGGATTCCAGGTCAGCCTGGGCTAGAGTGAGACCCTACCTCGAAAAAACAAACAAACAAAAATAATAAAATAAATAAATAAATAAATAAATAAAATAAATAAATAAATCACTTGGGATTGTGTTTATTGGCTTACTGTTTGTCATCTGGATATTAGCCACTTATAATATATAATGGAATAAATAAAATCTACATACATAAGTTAACATTTTTGTAATATTTGTCATTTTTCATTATTCTCTTCATTTACACACTCATAAAAACTTTATATTGCTATCAAATACATGGATACATATTCTTTAAATAAATTAAAATAATTTGAAGCTCTTATGGGCAATCATGAAAGGTCAATAAATTGCATTTATTTAGGTGTGCAACATTATATAAGATGCAAATAGGTAGTGAAAGGGCCCCTACCACATTGAATTTAATTCATCTTGGGAGATGAATATAGACACTTTGAAGCATGCCTTCCTGGAGTGCATGAGCCCTGTGTCCAATCCCCATCCCCAGTACCGCATCAACACATGGTAGTGTAAGCCCATTGCTCTTGCATTTGGGAGGTGGAACAGGAGTTTCAGAAGTTCAAAATCATCTTCAACTTCACAGAGAGTTATAGGCCCTCCTGGAGTGTTATGGCCTGTTTTTTTTTTTTTTATAACATTGCATGAAGAAAATGAACTAATATTCAGTAAATGAATATTCAGAACTCATGTAAATATCAACTTGATCTATATATGTACAAAACAGCAAAAATACACTCTATTATTAGGTACTATTGGAATGACATTGAAAATACTTTATTTATTTATTTGCTTGTATATTTTATTTGAGAGAGAGAAAGGTAGACAGAGAGAGATAGATAGATAGAGAGAGAGAGAGAGAGAGAGAGAGAGAGAGAGTTGAAAATGTTACACCATGGCCCCCAGCCACTGTAAAGGAACTCCAGATGCATGTGCCACCTTGCCACCTTGTGCTTCTGGCTTTAAGTGGGTGGTGGTGAATCAAACTCAGTGCCTCTTAAGTGCTTAGCCATATCTCAGACCCAGGTGTGCCATATTTTAAAACATGTAATTAAAGGAATACATTCCAAACCAACAAATAAAAGTGAAATAACAGAAGTGGGATAATAACCTTCATGAAAATGAGATTATTTATGCACTTTTGTAGAAAATAAAACACTAGAACTACTATAACTAGAAATCATAATACTTCTAATGGAAGGGTTAAGAGGTGCAAAAATAAAGAAAAATTTTCAAAAATTACAGAATAGGAAACACACTTCACAAACATGATAAATTTCAAGTGTATGTATTGAAGATGGTACAATGTAGCAATAACGTGAATCGGTGTGAGTATATTTGCTAACAGAGGAAAGATAGAATGAGGTCATTGACGAAGGGCCTCTTTTTCTTTTAGTAAAATGTTTGGCAGAGGGCTGTGGAGATATCTGACCTGTTAAAGGCACTTTCTTGAAAAGTCAGCAGGCAGGGGTTCAATTCCACAAAATTCACCAAAATTCAAGTAAAGTCAGATGCTTATGTGGTTGTTACACCCCTGGCACCTGTCTCTCTCATTCTCTCTCTCATTCTCTCTCTTTCTCTTCTCTCATCTCTCTTTCTGTGGTTCTCCATAAATAAATAAGTTAATTAAACATATATTTATTAGAAGATTTAGACATAAATCTGCTTAGTTTTACCATTATTTTATCAGAATAAGTATTACTTGGATTATGTATTAGTAAGGGTTCTCTGGAGGAAACGGATTTGATAGAATGGATAGTAGTAAAAGGGAATTTATTGGGGTAGTTTATGACAGTCCAACAATAGCAGTCTGCAGGCCCACAGGTTAAGAAATCAGTAGCTGTTCAGTCCACGTGGCTGGAGGCCTCAGCAGCCCCAATCCAGCCCAGAAGGCCTGATGGCTCCCTTGGGAGTGGTTGCTCTTCAAGTCCATTATGTGAGGCCGAGGAAACTGAGTTCTGATGTCCAGGCAGGGTGGGAAAGCAGGATGCGAGTGCAAGTCAAAACAAGCACTAGCAGCCAACAATCAGGGAGGCCAGGAGAGAATTCTTTCCCCTTTATATAGCCCTAGGGTGAGGTCCTGCAAACCTATCACAGACTTAATGGCTTCCTAAGTCTCTGGAATTTTCTTCCTGTCCTGCCCACATGAAAGGATGTTTACTTCTAGCTTCTCTGAACTTCATTATATCCTGCCCCCTACTGAGAGGCTGCCTTCTGTAAACATCCTCAGGGACCTACCCAAGATTACTTGAAAGGTCAAGTTGACAACTAAACTTAACCATCCCAGTCCACCCCTTGTCATCTTGACATTAAACCATATATCCTTACATCATGCTTAATTCCTAAATGAAGACATTAACAAGATTATAATTCTGCCTAACATAATATAACTATCTCACAAATGGAAATTCATAATCTCCCCCCTACACAAGGCAAGGCTCCTTAACTCAGAGTTCTATAAAATTAAAATAAATTACATTTACAGACTAAACATATGCAACTTCATTGAGGCCTACAAGGAAAGACTAGGCCAATGCAAACTAACATAAATTCAACAATGATTAATGATACAATTTTAACTAATATTAATTGCATAGTAGATGAAAAACAACAATATTGGTATACATATAGGCAAACATTCTTAGAAAGTAACAAACAAAACAAAACAAAATACCCATTGCAATTATAGCCCTCATTTTTGTAACTGGTCACGTGGCCTTAGTTGGCTTTTGTAACTACCTTCTTCTACTATCCATTCTGTATTTTCTCCACATTCAGCAAACACCTCAGCAGGTCTTGGTTCTTTACCTGGAGGGGTGACCCATACTTTCATTCATGATGGATCTGGTCCATGTTTCTCACTGCCTTGATTGGGGTGTTGTAGTTTCCCATTGACTTTGATAACAGGGCATGGTAACACCAAGAGGCACCCAATAGAGTCTTCTGCACTCCAGACATACTGTTCCTTGCCTCCATTATGGAGGAGCAGTCCAATTTCTCCCTAGTAGTCTGGATCAATCATTCCTGCTAACACTGTAACTCCTTTCTTGGCCTGTTGACTGGAGGGCATCAGGAGCCCAAAGTGGCCTGGGGGTCCGGCGAGTCTTAGCTTCTAGTTCAACGGAATGTTGTCTGTGCTTCCTGGCAAAAGCACTCCCCCTTCTGGATCCAAGACTTCTAGGCCAGCAGAATGTAACCTTGCAGAAACAGGAAGCAAAAATTTGGCTAATGGGTCACTTGGGGTGATGGTAAGTGGTACCATTCCAATTTTCACCCCTTGATTCCTGGACCAATGGATCCGGGCTCTAGGAGAAACAAAACCATATATAGGATGCTGGTTCCGAGCATACCCAGCTTGCTGGAGAACTCTGCCTCAGCCCTCCAAGCTAGTGCCACCTAGTTGGCGCCATAACTGGTTCTTTAAAAGGCCATTCCACCATTCTATCAAGCCAGCTGCTTCAGGGTGGTGGGGCCCATGGAAGGACCAATGAATTCCATGAGCATGAGCCCACTGCTGCACTTCTTTGGCTGTGAATTGAGTTCCTTGTTCTGAAGCAATGCTGTGTGGAATACCATGACGTTGGATAGGCATTCTGTGAGCCCATGGATGGTAGCTTTTGCTGAAACACTCCGTGCAGGAAAAGCAAATCCAAACAAAACTTAACCATCACAGATTAACAACATATCTTTTTAAAATGAAGTTATAAAATCATAAAACATGTATCAATAAATGGTTATTGGTGGAAGGGTGAAATTTTGCTGTGTAATTTCAATGTAACAAACATCTAACTGAGATTAACAGTATATTCAGCTTAATGGAAACTTCAAACTTCTTTATGTGGCAATAACAGGCATGATAAAATGCGATGTACAAGCTAGGAAAATTTCACATAAAATGGAAAATTGAAAATCTGGCAGCCTAAGAATGAACCTATTTTATAAAAAAAAAGATAAGAAATCTTAAAAGATTCATCAAAATTAAGTTGAATTAACAGTTATTTTTTTCTAATCTCAAAACTTAAGTGGCAATGATAAACTTAAGAGAAGAGGGGATGCTTAAATAAGACATGTAGCATTAACCAGTTTTGATTTGGAAAAAAATGTTTTTTTTTTTAACTAGCAGTAGATAAATAGAAATTTTCAGAAAATGAAAACACTCACTGCAAATTAACCATCTATGTCCAAAAATCTTTGGAGAAGGTTATTATTGGGAAATCACCTTGCAATTGATCATTTCTCAACACAGTCATGGATTATTCTATAACTTGCTGTGCCTTGATGCTCAGTAATTGCATCACATGGAATAAAATGTAATAGATAGAAGTGGCCAAAATCAAAGTTGAACAATACAATAAGTTACTGGACACCAATTATTTAAATGCAGTATGTGATTATAAGTTATGTTGTCAAATCATAAGACTGTCATAAGAAATCAATTCCTCTTGCATAATGTGATACAAGATGAATATAAAATTATATTTATGTATATATGAAAATAATGTGCAAATATTATACAAAATGTATTTTGTATCAAAGTGTGTGTGTTTAGAAAAAGGATCTGAAAAATGTATTCAACTAGGCATGTTTCCTTGTGATTCAAGTTTCAACCAACATACTTTGTTATTAAAAAATTTTTTTGAGCTTAGTTGCCATGTCTTAATGAATGAAATTTAGGAATAAAGACGCAATATAAAGCCTAAAACAAATCAGCAACCAGTGGACAAGCAGTAAGCAAATTTTACTGTCAAAACTGAGGGATGTGGCTAAATCAGGTAGAATGTCAGTAAGAGGAAACGCAAATGGTAGTTGAGTTTTAGCCATCAATCATAAGTCAAGGAAGCTGAAATCAGGTAGAATGTCAGTAAGAGGAAACGTAAATGGAAGTTGAGTTGTAGCCATCAATCATAAGTCAAGGAAGCTGTGTGGAGACAAGAAGGAATTCACCCAAATGCAAGTGCTTGCCTTCGGAGACTGCTCCCATTGAAACAGATTGTTGCCTGTCAAGTAAGCCTGAAAAACAGGTGGATCAAATTAAGGAATTAAAAAGTGTACCAGTGAGATGGAAATATACTTTATGAAAAATAGATATTTCAAGATAATTTGTAAGTTTAAAAAATGTTAAAGGCTGTTCAACTAAAAAATAATTCATATATATATATATATATATATATATATATATATATATATAAAATGTCTTCATTAAATATGCTCTGTAATCAACAGAGTAAAAAATAAAATTACACAAAATTATAATATCTTCGTGTGAAATATATTACTATTGTTTATGCTGTTCTTTGTGTACTTTCATTGTTGCTTTGTCAAATTTAAATTTGCTTAAATTATCCAGCTACTGCAGGTGTATTTCTCCCTTTTCTTTAATGCCTTTATTGGTATAAAATTATATATTAACAAAACAATATGCTAAGTATCATGTTATTAGAGGAAACCCCTTAAAACCAGGATGTCACCCCCCTTTATGCATTAGATGTTCTGCCCCACCATGGCTCTTACATGGTAGGTGACAGATATTTCTCCCTTTTATACTCCATTTTTGTGATATTTATTTATAATGTAGATGTATTTCGCACAATCATATAAATACCCATGGGAAAATTTTTCCAAATGATTTATTCTCCTGTATTTATTATTCATGGACCACATGGTTTCTATTTTAATTGATTTACCAGTTAGTTTGCTTGTGTGCGAGCTGGTTTGTGTGTGTCACACTGCATGTGTAGAGCAAAGTCTTAGCAGCTATGTTCTTCTATTTTTCTTAGGACAGGGTCTATTTCTGATGTCCATAAAGAGACTAGCTGCCTGAAATCTTCAACATGCCTGGCACCATCTCCCAATGCTGTCTGCACAATGGAATGACAGACATATATGCCACCTTGTATTGATCTGTTTTGGTGGTGGGGACAATTGAATGTAGATGGCTCTTTATGTAAGCATGCACTTTTAACCACTGAGCCATCTCCCCAGTGGCTATATTTTAATATTGTAATTACATTTTGAAAGGGAAATGTTTGTATCAGTAAAGATGCACCTAAGTGTCATTCACCCTTCTGTGTTTATAATTATTACACATTCACATCTTTATATACTAGATTTCTAGTGTCATCATCAACAACAAATATGTAATTATACATTACATATTGTATAAATATACACTATTTCATTTTCAAGCTTTATGAACACAATTTATAATATTGTATTAATTCAAGATATTCGCTATTGTTTATTGCACTATATTCACATTGCAAAAGTAACCAAATCAAACTAATGAACACATTGAACAGCTAGAAATTTATCATATTATATGAGCATATATGTAGAGGCCAATTCAGACACCTTTCTGAGCAAGCTCCAAGTACTAACTGAGTCTTTGTCACATATATATATATATCTATATATATATATATGTGTGTATATATATAATATTTTGTTTATTTTTTCAAACAGAGAGATGAGAGAGAGGAAGAGAGAGAGAGAAAGAGAGAGAGAGAGAGAGAGAGAGAGAGAGAGAGAGAGAGAGAGAGAACACCAGGGCCACCTCCTTGTGGCTCTGGCTTATGTGGGTCCTGGGGAATTGAACCCAGGGCCTTAGGCACTGGAGGCAAGTGCCTTATCCTCTGAGCCATCTCTCCAGCCCATTGTCACATATATTTAATCCTCATAACTTATTGGTCTTCTAAATGAAAGAATGTCTATTTTAGCACATAATTCTTTATCTCTCAATCTCTCATAAGTATTGCTCGATTTTACTCTTCAAATCTATGAATTTATATGTGATATAGGGCTAATATATAAGGTATATAAGTATAGAGAAAATTTCATTAAGAAAAATCAAATACATTAATACAATTGTTAAAAACAGAATTCCACCAAAGGGACATGACTTGACGGGGGAACACCCAAGCAGAAGACCATTCACTTCAAACTCACCATTCAGAGCCCTAATGCAACCTCTAAGGAAGTGAGGTGATGAGCAAAAGAGCTATTCCCACAGCAAGGCAGATAACCTGGGGAAGGACAATGGAGCGAGGCACCAAGGTGCCCAAAATTGTCCAAAATACAAATTTACAGACTCTTAAAAACCTAATAACGATGCAAAATATAAACTCACCCACTATGACTCAGGGAAACTTGCAGAAGAGGGGGCGGAAAAATTGAAGAGTTATGGGAGGGAGAATAATCAATGCATAAGAAGAAATGTCACCATGGATTCAATGGCTTTATCTAAGAACCTATAATACTGAGCATATTGTTGTGTTAATATATGTAATTTTAAGCCAATTAAAACATTAAAAATAAAAAAAAAATAAAAAATTGAACAGTTTGTCAGTGTTTTCTAAAATGCTTGTGTAATTCTAAAAAATAAAGTGTTCAAATAGCAATCCTATTGATTATATATATATTTAATATGATTGTAGAATATAATATGGTTTCAACTGAATATTCTTTTCATGTTTACTAAAGATGTCTTATGTATAATTAGTTCACATAATTGTCAATTATCTCTGCCAAGCAAATAGGCATAGGGTATCAACAATCAACCTGAGTTTATTCTCATGGAACTTATTGATGTCAACTGCTGGTTATAATGTCTCCTCCTAACAGCTGCTGAACTCTAAATGGAGCAGTTAGTGATTTAACCATTTAACCTGCTCAACAAATCTCCTTTCAAAGTCTTTGTAGAAACAAGCAGTATCTTACTTTTCTGATTGACTCTGTGGCACAAGAGAATTAAGTCACTTCCTAAAAGTGATATTGGAAGTAAACAATGACGTCCAGCTAATGAACTTAGCAAGTGATTATATATTTCTTAAAATACTACTGATTCAATTTCAGAGTTAACAGAGAATTGGTATCTGTGTGTTTTTCAATGTAAATATTAAAAATAAATCACCTTGAAGTCTAGGAAGAGCTTTTAGTTTCATTATCAATAATCATTAAGTTTCCACTCAGTTCCCAACCTGCATTTGTTCATTTCTTCCAGCTTCTGCCTATTATGATTAGTGTTTCCATTAACATGATTAGAGAGTTATTCTGTTGTGTGTTTGTGTGTGTGTGTGTGTGTGTGTGTGTGAGAGAGAGAGAGAGAGAGAGAGAGAGAGAGGGAGGGAGAGGGAGAGAGAGATTGGAAGAGAAAGTTGGGCATTCCCCTCTGTTTCTTTTCTCTGGTAATCCCTTGAAATTGAGTATCTCTCTGAATCCAGAGCTGCAGACTTTTGGCCCATAGAGCCCTCATGATTGTCCTGTCTCTGCTCCACTCGGTAATAAAGGCATGTGTGTCCATATTCATGTGTGCTCCTAATCATTGAAAGCAGGACCTGATGATTGCACAGCAGATGCTCTTATCTACGGAGCCATGTGCCCAGCTTCTTGATTATAAAAATTTTTGTATGGGTCTAGCTTTCATGATTCTTACACATATAAGAGTGCAAGTTTATGGAGTCTTGATAATAGTTACAAAGTTTGAAGAGGTGTCAAAGCCCTCCAAGCATACGCTACAATTCTACATTACTTTCAACAGCTTGTGGGGGTTGTAATTTCTCCACATCATCATAACATATTTTTGTTTAATGATTGTGTGTATATAATATATGCAGTATGATGTATTATGCGTGTTGTGTGCACATATGTTTGGGTGGGCGGGTGCAGAAGTGCTTGAAGTGCAGGCTTTTGGCTGTTTTCTATGGATCATCCCCGTACTTCCCTGATGCAGGGGTCTCTCCTTCTACTGAAGCTGCTGCTTGTTCATTTATATTTTATTCTTGGCATCCTGTGTTTGACAAGTGTCACCTTATGATGGTTTTGATGTGCTTTTCTCTGATGACTAATGGATGTTGAACATCTTGTACAGTGTGTTGGTTTTTACCTCATCACTGGAGAAATGCTTGTTTGAATCAGATGTGTAGTTTTTTTTTAATGAATCAAAATGTCATACATTTTTGTTAAATTTGCCCATACTTATTTTTATATTCCAGTACAATTATCTGTACTTGTATGAACTTTCATTTTCTAATACTTTTTAAAATATTTTGTTTAATTGGAGATAATCTGCACACCTATTGTCATTGCGAGCAAACTCCAGACACCTGCACCACCTTGAAACAGCTGGCTTTTGTGGGGTCTAGGGCATCAAACCCTGGCTGTCAGGATTATCAAACAAGCACCAAAAAAAAAAAAAAACAAAAAAACACTCAGCCGGCTCTCTAACCACGATGTTCATTTTCAATTGCTTATATATGTGTTTGATGCATCCTCACAACTATCTTCATCACCTACATTTAGCAACATATATGTTTTTCATAACAGTGCATACATTTGGACTTATGGAAGGCTCATTTCTCTGGTCCTGTCATATAATCTCAATCTCAAACCAACTGGCTAGAACCCCTGGCCTGGTTTATGTATATCCATATTTTTGCCACTGCAGTTGCTTACAACGCTGGGATACAAAATCAGAGAAAAATAAAATAACACTTTCTTGTAATATCTTCACGTACATCATTTCAAATTTTATTTGTTGCAGAAGTAAATTAAAAAGTGTCTGAAGAATACAAAGAAGGTTTACCATAAAATAATACGAAAGCAAACTATCAGTCAAAGAAAAATATTTTTTAAACTTTTCCATAAAGTAAAAAGCAGATGTATATGAAAAAAATATCCAGACCTCAAGAGTTTGCAATCTACTTAAGTTGAGAACATATTGAATTAAATGCAAATTAGAGTGTTTACAGTTGTGTTGTGCAAAATTAGTTTTATAACACACAGATCACATTAAAAGCAGAGGAAACCCCAAATGATTGGTTGTGAAATACATGGAAGACTGGAGGAAGCAGAGCTTGAAGAAGCTTTGAGAACATCCTGAATGCCATCTGAAGGAATGCAATGAGTGAGGGCAAGGTGCAAGAAACTTCACATCAAACTTCTGTAAACTGGTTCCCCATTTGATGGATTTGATGGGCACAAAAACAGTAAATAATTAAAGAATGGACATAGAATTTAAGCACCATGCTTAAGCAAGACATCTCAAATACAGTAAAGGCAATTCTGAGTGTCCACTGCTATCTACTGGTGTCTAGGAGAAATTAGGGAGAAAAAAAAGGAATTTCCTTAGAATACCAGCTATGAAGCGATATCAAGTAGATTAGATACAGAGAGCAATGAATGCAATGTAAATAATTAAATGTGATATTAAATATCTCTTTAAGAAAGATACACGTAACTACAAGGGAATTGACTGACTTATACACATTAAAAGTGTACAATTCTCTTTAAATTGTTGAACCTTCAACTACCGAGTTCAGACAGAAAGGGCATTGGGGAATTTTCAGCAAGAATTGGAAACCTGTGCCTTAAATGCTAATAAGTGTCTTTGTGTTCACCATCCTGTTCCATGAGCTCAGTTTCTTCCATGATAGTCTCTGTGGCCTTGATTTGTCTGCCTTTCGTTCAGTAGCCTCAGAGTTTGTGGCTCAGTTTCTCTGAACTCAGAATTTCCATGACCTAAGTTTTCATGAACTCAGTTTCTGTGGTCTGAGCTTCTCTGGCCTCAGGTTCCATGGCCTCACATTCTCTTATTTATATTTCTAGGGCCTCAGTTTCTATCATGCCAGGTATTTTTAATTACTTTCTTTGACTTTGTTTTCTATGATCTCAGTTTGTTGACTTTAGTGTCTTTAACCTGACGTTATATTGTCCCAAATACTCAAACAGATATGCCTTTGGTTCTCAACCATCAACTCCTGTGGCTTCAGTTTCTAAGACCACTGTTTCTAAGACCTACAATTCTATAAACTCAGGTTTTGCAATCTCATTTTCTATTATTGAAGTTTCTGTGCACTCAGTTTCTGTGATCTTGGTGCTTATAATGTCAGTTTCTACAACCCTCATTTCCATAACTTCAGTTTCCTTGGCTCCAATTATTGTGACTTCTGCTTTTATGACCCTAGGTTCAGTGATCTCATGCTCTGTTTCCTCAGCTTCTCTCGTCTGGATATCTATGACTTCAGCACTGTCTGGCCTTAGTTTCCATGACTTGAGATTCTGTGGTCTGTTTCTGAGGTCTCAAGTTCCTATTGCAATGCTCTTAGATTCTCTGACCCACTGGTATGACTTAAAGTCTTCTTTAAAATATTTTTATTTGAGAGGAGAGAGAGAGGCAGAGAGAGAGGGGGGAGAAATAGAGAGAGAAATAGAGAGGGAGGAAGAGAGAGGACATAAATGTAGCTGCAAACAAACTCCAAATGCCTGCATCACTTTGTGGATCTGACTTAATGTGTGTACAAGAGAATCAAGAGACTCGAATGCAGGCCAGCAGGCTTTGCATGAAAGTGCTTTTCACCACTGAGCATCTCCCCAACCCCATGGACTGATTTTGTATATACTAACTGTCTTTGGCTTGAGTTCCTGCTGTCTTAGGTTTTTGACATTGGTTTCTCTGACAGTTTAGATTTATTCAATTTCTGTGTCCTTCGTCTCCATGACCCCTGTTTCTACTGTCACAGCTTCTGTGTCATCAGTACAAGTTACCTGTTGATTCACTTCCCCTGGCCTCATCATCGGTGATCTCATTCTTATTCAACTTATTATGTTGACTCACTTCCTCTGATCTCATTTCTATATCTTCCATTTCTATGACTATATGGTATATGTTGTCAGTTTCTGGGAGCTGGTTTCTAGAATATCATTTTCTCTAAAGTCTTCATCCAGGACCTCCTGGTAGGACCTGATTTCTAAAGAAGTTGTTTGTTGTGACTTTAGTGTATGTGGCCTGGGATTCTAAAACTTCAGTTTCAAGTATGTCTACTGTTTTCTTAGCCTCATGTTCTATGGTTTATATGTTGTCAGTTTCCATGGCTTCCATTTGAGCTGCTTCTGTTCTGGCCAGAGTTGGTGTGATCTTGTGTTTATGCCTTCAGGGTTGGTAGCATCCATTATTTTGTTGTTTCAATTTCTGTGGCCTCTGTTTGTACTACTGGAGTTTCAGTTTTAGCATCAGTTTTTATCACCTCAGTTTCTCAGGTCTCCTTTTTTTGTGGATTCAGTTTCTCTGGATTAGTTTCTATGACCTAAATTTTAATATCATCATTCTTTTTTGTCCTCAGCATTTGTTGCCTGGCTTTCTACCATCTCAGTTTCTATGAACTCAGTGTCTATGACCATTTTTCTCTGATTTCTTTTTCCAGAGGTAATTGGACCTCAGTACCTGTAACCTCAACTTTTATGGCCTTAGTTACTCTGACCTTGGTTTTGATAACATTTTCAATGACTTAAGTTTCTGTGAACTCAAATTCTATCTTCTTCTTTTCCGAGGAGAATGTCTTATTTCTCAGGATCTTGGTTTCTGTGGCCCAGTGTTGTGCAGGCTGCATGTAGATAATTACAGCTGCTTTGATTTCAGAAGTAAATCAACCTCATCACCCCCTGAGGATAATGTTCCTTAGCACTCATGCCTTCCTCTGTCTTCTTGACTTCTTCTGAGATGTTGTCTGAGACCCATGCACAGTGATGGAATTCCATTTAGGACTGATCTTTTAACAGGCATGTTTACTCTGCATTTTCCCAGCTGCGAGTCTCAGCAATAACCACTACACTTTGCATAAGAGATCTCCATCTCTTCAGTTTCTTTTTTGTTTGATTGTTTATCCAATCAACTGTTCATTTATTTATTTATCAACAGTAACTCAACCTTTATCATGTGCCAAGCCCTATAAAAACACCATCACACTGCAATGAATGAGAAAGACCCTTTCTCAAGAAACTCTGATCCCAGCAGTATGAAGAAAGAAAGCTTCAGAGTAGTGAACGTGTGCTGTATAACCATCATCATAAGGCAGGAAAGGGGTTCTGAACGAGGGCTCACTCTGCTCATCACATGCTGTGGGGACTCCTCACTACAGGACTTGTAACAGGTGTCCTCAGTTCTGTGATATCATTTTCCATTTTCAAATACTGGGACATCAAGTTATCAAAATTCAGTTTTTGTGGTCTCAAGTTCTTTGTCCTTTTTTCCTATTGTGTCCTCAGTTTCTGAAAACTTATACGCTCATTTTCTGTGGCCTCAGTCTGTGTTACCCCATATAACATTACTGACCTCTGTTTATGCGACCTCTATCTGTGATGGTTTTGTTGTTATTACTGTTCTATTTTCCATGGTGACCACCAGTGGCCTGTATTTCCATGACCTCATGTTTGGTGACCTCGGTTTATATGTTCTCTTTTTCTGTTATTTTACCTCAGTTTCCTCAGTTGCTATGTCAAGTTCCATGACTTTGGTATATATGTCTTTAGTGTCAGTGACCTAAGTTGTCATGTTTCTGTGACCTCAGTTTTTCCTTCAGCAGGTCCTGGAGCTTCTGGTTAACTCATCTCAGTTTCTCTGGTCTCAGTTTCTCAGACCTCAGTTCCATGTTGCTCTTTTCCATGTTTCATGTTCTCACTGTGGAATGTCCAGTTTTTATCACCTCTTTGTCATTGGCTTCATTTTCCTCACCATCATTATTTCCTGTCACCTCATATTGGATGGCCTTTTTCTTTTCTGTGAAATAAGTGTCTGTGACCTTATCCATATTGGTTTATAGGATCTTTGTCACTTAGACATCACTTCCTATAAATAAAATGCTCATGACTTCACTGTTTATAATCTAGGCCATCTATTTCATTTCACTTGCCTCAATTCCTGTGCTTCACTTTCAGGTTCTCAGCATCTGTGATCTCTGCTTCTACCATCAACTCCGTGGCCTCAGTTCCTCTGGCTTTACTTTTAAGAACTCCATTTATATGCATACGTCTTTATGAACTCAGTGTCTTCAAAGTCAGTATTCCTTCCTTCAGTGCCCTTGGATTCTTCTGTTTCACTGACCAAACTTTCTTTGACCTTAGTTTCTAAAACCTTGTTCTCTATGTCCTAACTTTAGGATTGCTTCAAAACTTTTGAGTTGTTCTGGCACCTTCTTTCTACACCAGAAGTTTCTCCTTAGTTTTCAGCAAATACTTTAAGTAATCAAATGAATATGGTCTTAAGAGAATTGAGAATTTTCTTTTTCCAATGTAATAGCCTTGTTTCTGAAGGGAGAATTTCTGAGTCCAATTTTTCTTTAATTTGTTTAAAAAAATTGTCGAGGACTTTCTCTGGATTCCATTTCTACAGAGTAAATAGTGCTTTCCTTATAAGATATTTCATACACAACTTATAGCTGAAATCAAAATTTGTTGCTGAAAGCTGGTAGTAACACAAGTAATAGAGGGCATTTTATATTGCTTCCACTTTCATTTTGTTAATAAGATCTCAACAGGGTAAAAAAGTGGTTAGGGTGTGGGGAGGTTATCCTTATATGCTGTGTGTGTTTTCTACTTTTTTCCAAATAATCATTGCATAACTCAAGTTTAAAAATAGGACTAGTGGGCAGAAGAGATGGCTCAGTGGTAAAGGGCCTAGGCTACAAAGTGTAAGGATTCAGGTTTGATTCACAATTCTTAGGGTAATCCAGAAGCACAAACTGGTGCATGTATCTGGGATTTATTTTCAATGGCAGGCGTCCATAGTGTATCCAATGTCTTCTCTAATTTCCTGTTCCTATTTCTCCTCTCAAAAAAGAATAAACATATGTAACCTGGCTTGGTGGCACACACCTTTAATCACAGAACTGGGAGGCAGAGATAATTGGATCACTGTGATTTTGAGGCCATTATGAGACTGCAGAGTGAATTCCAGGTCCGTCTGGGTACTACTTTGAAAAAACAAACATAAAAATATTTTTAAAATATGATTAGAATCTGTCTCCATTAACCACATCAGACTTGCTGTGGAGGTTGGTCTCTGTTTGTGTCTTTACTTTCTCATAGGTTTCATTGGGCCATGTGTGAAGGCTAGGTGTGGTTTGTGTTCTGCCAGGACTTCAGCCATCATTCAGTGTCTTGTTGGTGGAATTGGATTATCCCCAGATCTCTCAATACCTTCTGAAAAATACAAACAGAGTCCATTGGAGAGTGAGATCAGTATATGTTAATGAGACGTTGCCATTTTTGTTTAGCTCCTAATGGGTGTAGCCTCTCAGTAGCTCTCTGATAGTGGGAATTTCCCCTAGGAACTCAAGTTCTTGTTCCCCATAGGATTATGTCATGGATCTCATTTCCAGGTAAAGGTTCCTTGTCACAGAGCAGATCTCCTATCCAATCAGTAAGCCATTGATTATCCTCTGGTTTCGTGCCACTGTTGCACAGTAAGCATTTCTTGACTTGCTGGACTCTTCCATACAGCAGTGTGTTCAGCATTCTTGTGAGAACTCTTTATATTGTATATAAGTGGTCTCTTTTTTCTCCAAATATCACAGACCAATTTCCCCTGGCAGCTCATGCAACACCTTCTAAGTCTATGCATGCTACCATCTGGGAGCTGGTTACCATTCTGGATCTAACAAGATCTCTTGGTGTTGTTTGATGACACTTTGTGATTTCTTCAGCAAGAGGGTCTTACCTTAGGCCTGGGGCAGATATTCAAGAGCTTTGACAGAAGTCTGTCTCATTTTTGAGACCTTGTGAGTCTCTTTGATCAACAGCTCAGTGTGGGAAGGAATCATTGACTGGGACATGGAGATGCAGGCCTGAGCAATTATTCTTGAGTTTATGCATCCTCCATTCTGTTCATGGCTCCTCATACCAGGTGGTGGCATCATCTTCCTCAGTAGTTTACTGTATAAAAGCTAGGGTATTATGATATTAATTCATTATTAGTTTAGTTTACTATATGAATACCCCACCCTCCCATTCCCCCCACAATTTACTCCAT